>CAUYON010021044.1:0-13684 GCA_963573935.1 Arctocebus calabarensis
CAAACCCAGCAAAAGAAAAGAAATAACCAAAATCAGGGCAGAATTAAATGAAATTGAAAACAAAAGAATTATACAACAGATCAATAAATCAAAAAGTTAGTTCTTTGAAAAGGTCAATAAAATAGATAAACCTTTGGCTAAACTAATCAGGGAAAAAAGAGTAAAATCTCTAATTTCATCAATCAGAAATGGTAAAAACGAAATAACAACAGACCCCTTAGGAATTAAAAAAAAATCCTTAACGAATATTACAAGAAAGTTTATTCTCAGAAATATGAAAATCTGAAGGAAATTGACCAATACTTGGATGCACACCACCTTCCTAAACTTACCCAGAATGAAGTGGAAATGTTAAACAAGCCAATATCAAGTTGTGAAATAGCATCAACTATAGAAAATCTCCCTAAGAAGAAAAGCCTGGGACCAGATGGTTTCACATCAGAATTCTACCAAACCTTTAGAGAGGAACTAGTACCTATATTACTCAACCTTTTCCAAAATATAGAAAAAGATGGAATACTACCCAACACATTCTATGAAGTGAATATCACCATGATCCCTAAACCAGGAAAAGACCCAACAAGAAAAGAAAACTACTGACAAATATCACTAATGAGTATTGATGCAAAAATATTCAATAAGATCCTAACAAACAGAATCCAGCAATACATCAAAAAAATTATACACCATGACCAAGTGGGCTTTATCCCAGGATCTCAAGGCTGGTTCAATATATGTAAATCCATATATGTAATTCACCACATAAACAAATTAAAAAATAAAGACCATATGATTCTCTCAATTGATGCAGAAAAGCTTTTGATAATATCCAGCATCCCTTCATGATCAGAACACTTAAGAAAATTGGAATAGAAAGATCATTTCTTAAAATAATAGAGGCCATCTACAGCAAACCCACAGCCAATATTGTATTGAATGGAGTTAAATTGAAACCATTTCCACTTAGATCAGGAACCAGGCAAGGTTGCCCATTGTCCCCATTGCTCTTCAACATCGTAATAGAAGTTTTAGCTGTTGAAATCAGGGAAGAAAGGGTGATCAAGGGTATCTACATAGGGTCAGAAGAGATCAAACTTTCACTCTTCACAGATGACATGATTGTATATCTGGAAAACACCAGGGATTCTACTACAAAACTTTTAGAAGTGATCACAGAATACAGTAGTGTCTCAGGCTACAAAATCAGCACCCATAAATCAGTAGCCTTTATATATACCAATAATAGTCAAGTCAAAAAAACAGTCAAGGACTCTCTCTATCCCCTTCACAGTAGTACCAAAGAAGATGAAATATTTGAGAGTTTATCTAACAAAGGATGTGAAAGATCTTTATAAAGAGAACTATGAAACTCTAAGAAAAGAAATAGCTGAACATGTCAACAAATGGAAAAACATACTATGCTCATGATTCTGGGAAGAATCAACTTTGTTAAAATGGCCATACTACCCAAAGCAATATACAATTTTAATGCAATTCCTATTAAAACTCCATTGTTATATTTTAAAGACCTTGAAAAAATAATACTTCATTTTATATAGAATCAGAAAAAACCTCAAACAGCCAAGACATTACTCAGAAATAAAAACAGAGCAGGAGGAATCACGCTACCAGACCTGAGACTGTACTACAAATCGATAGTGATCAAAACAGTATGGTACTGGCACAAAAACAGAGAAGTAGATGTTTGGAACAGAATAGAGAACCAAGAGATGAACCCAGCTACTTACTGCTATTTGATCTTTGACAAGCTAATTAACGTTCAGTGGGGAAAAGATTCCCTATTAACAAATGGTGCTGGGTGAACTGGCTGGCGACCTGCAGAAGACTGAAACTGGACCCACACCTTTCACCATTAACTAAGATAGACTCTGACTGGATCAAAGATTAAACTTAAGACATGAAACTATAAAAATCCTAGAAGAAAGTGCAGGGAAAACTCTTGAAGGAATCAGCCTGGGTGAATTTTTTATGAGGAGGACTCCCCAGGCAATTGAAGCAGTATCAAAAATACACTACTGGGAACTGATCAAACTAAAAATCTTCTGCACTGCTAAGAACACAGTAAGTGTAGCAGGCAGACAGCCCTCAGATTGGGAGAAAATATTTGCAGGTAATTCCTCTGACAAAGGTTTAATAACCAGAATCCACAGAGAACTCAAACATATTAGCAAGAAAAGAACAAGTTATCCCATCTCACGGTGTGAAAAAGACTTGAAGAGAAACTTCTCTAAGGAAGACAGGTGCACAGCCTACAAGCACATGAAAAAAATGCTCATCATCCTTAATCATCAGAGAAATGCAAATCAAAATTACCTTGAGATATCATCTAACTCCAGTAAGATTAGCCCACATAACAAAATCCCAAAACCAGATATGCTGGAGTGGATGTGGAGAAAAGGGAACACTTCTACATTGCTGGTGGGAATGCAAACTAATATTCCTTTTGGAAGGATGTCTGGAGAATACTTAGAGATCTAAAAATAGATCAGCCATTCGATCCTATAATTCCTTTACTAGGTATATATCCAGAAGACCAAAAATCACATCACAATAAAGGTATCTGTACGAGAATGTTTATTGCAGTCCAATTTATAATTGCTAAGTCGTGGAAGAAGCCCAAGTGCCCATCGACCCACGAATGGATTAATAAATTGTTGTACATGTATTCCAGGGAATACGTTGCAGCCTTAACAAAGGTGGAGAGTTTCCCTCTTTTGTGTTTACATGGATGGAGCTGGAACACATTCTTCTTAGCAAAGTATCTCAAGAACAGAAGAAAAAGTATCCAATGTACTCAGCCCTACTATGAAGCTAATCTGTAGCTTTCATATGAAGGCTAAAACCCAGTTATAGCACAAGAAATGGGGAAAGGGGCAAGGGAGGGCAGGGGAAAGGGGAGAATGGGAGGAGGGAGGGTGATTGGTGGGATCACACCTACGGTGAATCTTAGAAGGGTACAGGTGGAAATTACTAAATGTAGAATATAAATGTTTTCATATAGTGATTAAAAGGCCATGAAAGCTATGTTAAATAGTTCAATGAAAATATTTTAGAATGTATATAAAGTCATCACATTGTGCCCCATGATTGCACCAATGTACACAATTATAATTTAATAAAAATTATAAAAAAATAATTTGGTGAATGAAACCTTTCTGGAGACAGTTTTCTTGAGGAAAAACATCATTTACTTCCTGAAGGAGTAACCAGAATGTTTTTCTATCTGACTTTTGCTTTCCTACATAGTTTGAAAACTCTAGCAAATGTTCTCTTTACTTCTAAGATATAATTTTAAGTAGTGGAAGATAAAATGAGAAACTATTAATATATGGATTTTCCATTGGGTGAGTATATGTTTGATTTATATGGAAAAGATACTTAGCTATTTGTATAAATATTGTATGTGCGTGCTATACATGTGTGAGAGAGAAAGAATGTGAATAGTATATGTGATTGATTTCAGAGGCAGCATGTGCTGGAAAGAATGCTAAACTGCTAATAAAAATATTAGACCCAGCTCTCTGCTACCTTGTGAACTTGCACAAATTACCTTACCAGTAAGAATCCCAGTATATAAAAAAAAAAAAAAAGCATCCAAGCAATCGGATGCTTTCCAGTTCTTAAATAAGAAATGAATCAGACGATGCATGTGAGAAGGTGATTAGACCCATGAATTTCTTGAAAGAGCTCAAAAAGTTTCAACCATGTAATCTGTGATCTTTGAAAATTATCCCTTAGCAGCTTGTCACTTCTAGGTGACCTTACAAGAGCTATATGTGACGGCCGACAAGGAGCAAGAATGTTGGATGGAACTCTGTGGTCCTACAGCATCAGCATTGCCCAGACATGGCTGAAAACTCTTCCCCTCTCACTGAAAACCCTGCTGGGAACATAGTGTGCATTCTCAAATATCCAATTGAGTCCTGAATTTTTTTTTTGTAAAAGCATTTAAAGATAGACTCATTCATTGTCTTCCTAAATGAGGAGGACATACACTGGGAATTAAATTTTTATACTAGGAGACATAAAAGTTGACACCATATTTGTGATGCTGGACCCTCTTTGGCAGAAACTGTGGAAAAATTGAAGTAGGAAGTTAAACAGTCAATAAGCTCATGAAATCACTGCAGATCAAAAAAGTCCCTTTTGGCACTTTAAAGGCTTTTTCCTCTTATTTTCGGAGGTTATTTAACCCTGCTGCCAATCTCCAATATGCATAAATATTTTTGTGCCTTTGAAATCACCATCTTAACAGCATATAGATGCTATACAGCAGAAAATCCGGAATGCATAAATATTCATTATCAGTCAAGATGCTGTCACACCTTAGATGGGATAGGATCCCCGAAATTAGAATATAAAAAGGATATGCTCCCCCCCCTTTTGCCTTTAGTTTCATGCTTAAATGAAAGGTGTGGATAAAGAAGTGGACCCTGAAATTCATATCAAGGTTCAGGTGTAAGAAATTAAAACCAAAGACCAGTTCAACCCAGACAGTTTAATTTACTTCTCTTAAGATCTTTAATACCAAACTTATCAGTTCTCTCTGTTAGGCATTAACTTGTTAAATGAGTCTTAATTATACATAAGCAGATGGAGATTTGAATTAAAATTACCTTACACTCGAGTGGCTTTAGTTCATTATAACATATCTTCCTCTTAATCATTTAGGCAGTCTCATCATCTTTCATATAGAAAGTTATTAAAATATTCCAATTTCCATATTTCTTCAGAAACAGCCACTATTAAATGGCAAGAAATGCACATTAGTAGGTGACTTATACCATGTGAGAGTTGGTGAATTATTCATGCCAGGAACAATTTTTGTGCTTTTCTATCATCTGGCAGCATTTTCTTTTAAATACTTTATATTTACTTGATACGTAGAAC
Source organism: Arctocebus calabarensis (assembly GCA_963573935.1). NCBI lineage: Eukaryota > Metazoa > Chordata > Mammalia > Primates > Lorisidae > Arctocebus > Arctocebus calabarensis. Next base: position 4,912 of record CAUYON010021044.1, read on the forward strand.
CTCACCTCATTTAATTTTAAGTACCAATTTTAATTCCATTTCATTTCCAAAGGGATGGACACAGTCCATTGTCAAGCATATTATGTACTTTGGTTCACCGGAGTCCCAAAAGTAGCCTTGAAAACTTTCAATGATAACAGCTAAGTACCTCTTAATCAGCAGCAGTCTTCAAACGAATGCTGCATCCCGAGGTGATATGTCCATGAAAAGAACTCAGCGCTTAAAATGAGCTACAATGTTGCTAAATGTTGAAATGAAAGTCAGTAGCAATTTTACCCTTGGCAATTAATATTTTTTGGCCTAACAACTGAAACCAAGATTTGTTCTTCTCCAAAATCATTAAGAATATTGAGGCAACCACCTGGATATTGTACCAAGGCTGATTTCTTAAGGGTACCATATGGTCAACTGAGGCAAATTAGTAGTAGTAGTGTTTTAGTATTCCTGAAAAGTGAGAAATTTACAGCTGTTCTCAGAGGAACCCCTTGAGAAAATTTCAAAGCCCCACACTGCTGTACCTTCCCTTAGAGAACCCCCACCCCGGGCTGTTATTTTACCCAAGTAGTCAGTCAGTACTCAATCATGTTCTGTCCCAGAGGTGTCACTGGATTTACAGGCAGCAATGACAGTGGCAGCCAAATCAAACTAGATGGGCTGACAAAGGCGGAAGGTCCCGAGTCCTGGCTGAGTCATCAAGGCAAAAGTTCTGGCAGTCTTGTCAAGCATTGCCATATTTTATTTATAAAATGAAGTAGGATATCATCCTTCATGTTTGACAAAACTTAATATCCAGCACAACTCTTTCTGCACAGCTTAGCCTGTGCAAGTGCAGACAAACCAGTCCCAAACCCACATGTAACTCAAAACGGGGAGTAAATTGGGCCTGACCTATAGTGAGCTGTGGTATCCACGAATGGACCTCCATAACACGGTTTGAAAGAGCAGTGTCATAGAATCACTGCTCCCATGACACTGCTCCTATACACAGCTTCTACAACACTGCTTCTTTTAATGCAAGGAAACTTTTCTCCAACCAGTGAGATATGTTGATTTTGAACTACCACATATTAACAGTTATGATTAACTATTATTAACAGGCATATTAACTATTGCCTGTGAAGGAATGTTTTGATAGAAATGTAAACTAAAAAGTATGAGCACAGCCACACCTTGAAAGCCAACAATGAGCATCCGAGATGCGATGGAAACATTAATATCTTATGCTGTTGTTGTTTCCATGAACTTATAAACGTATGCGTGTTTGTGTTTGCCTGTGTGCCATCTGCCAGTCCTCCTGGGACTAGAGATAAGCCTTTTATTTTATTTTATTTTTGTATGTATTTATTGCACCTACTGTCACGTACTCCTGAGTCACTCGAGAAAAGAAAGTATAAATTTATGTGCTCTCAAAAGCAATTTAAATTGATTAGAAATCTTCGAAGGCTTTGAAAATTGTCTCTCCAGCCTCCCTGCCAAGGCCGGTGAATTTAAACACGGCCTCTTCCCCCACTGAAAGCCTACATACTATTTGGGATTCCTCCAGCCAGTGCACACTCTGGACTCCAACTAATTAAGTTTTCTGCTTGCTGCCATTGAAAGCTTCAGTCAGGTGTAATTAAAACTGAGGCAATGACAGCAGTGGCATTTGTCAGAATCATCCGGTGGTTCAAATACCAGTTCTGACAGAAATGTCAAACTGATAGGACTCCCATCTTCCCAGAGCGTGCTAGGGGGAAAGCAGAGAGGACTTTTATTATAAATGCTCAGCTGATAACCTTTTTGAATCCCAGAACACCAAGTGCCTCACATGAAATTTCATTATCCTAGAAAAGAATTCAGCTCATAGATTCTCCCTTCCCACAAAGTAAAGCTCAGCCCTGGCTCTGTGGTCTTTACTTCTATTAGGCCTTTCAGGAAATTTTGAAATAAACAAACAAAAAATAATAGGCATATGAAAAGACATATTCTAGTGGTAGAGACATCAAACTCCTAAATGAAAATTTTCTCAGAGTTAAAACTGTCGGTGTCAATCAAACTTCTATCTAGATAATTTGTTAGATTTGAGTGTATGTCTTTTGTTTTCATGACAAAAATTATCGTAAACCGGTAAAGGGGTTATCATGAAAGGGAGAAGCCACAATTTCTAAGAAGCTCAATTTCTAATCACTGCTAACTAATTTCGTGATCTATTACCTAGTGTAGCTCCGGGTAAAAACTAAGTACATACTTAGTGTATGTGTGATGAGTTACATAGCAAACGAATAAGTGAAAGAATATCGCACATGTTCTCAAGAATGCAATTTCTAATTCAAGAAAATGTCCCATGAAAAAGATTTTTAAATGCCCACTTTTGCACATGCATATAAAACATGCCCTATAGAGGTGAGAACAAAGTTTGGAGAAAGCTTTAGGGGCACAGATCTATGACCATTTGAAAAGTCAATAGGTAGCAATATGCCTGGCACAGAGGAGATGCTCAACAAATACTAATGAGGAAGAAAAAAGAGACAGACAATAGGAACTGGTTTAGAACGGAGCTCAGTAAACCCTTTCTGAGTAGGTTACATTCTACGGCATGATGGAAAAAGGGAAGTGACAACTAAACTGCTCTCCGTGGGATAAAAATAGAAAATGTGGAACGTAGCGAGAGAGGGTCTGAGAGGAAAGGGGGCAGGGAGAGAGAGAATAGTCAGAACCTCACAGGAGGAAGCAGGGACATCAGCTGGGTTACTAGTGAGAAGACCCTCAGTGACCAAGGGGCTGATTGATCGTAGAGAACAAGGCTCTCTAATAAGTGGTTTTAAGACTTCTTGCATTTCTAAGCTCCTCACTCCACCCAAGCATAGGTAGTATCTACTACAGTCACTGATGAAAGATACAAAACAGGTGGCCACATCTATTTCTGCACAGAACAGAGGCACACTATGGAAACATGAATGAGATCAAGAGTTCTGTGGAAGCAGAAGACCAGATCTAAAAATGCACAAGACAGTGTAAACCCTGGAACCCTATGGAAATATCGGGGCAGAAGTGTATCTTAAAAACACAGGACAGTATTTAGTCAATTATGTATAAACAAGGACTGGGTGCTTTCAACTAATACCTAGGTTTTCTTTTCATAGTTGAATCAATGAAGTGAGTCATCACACAATTATCTTGTGCATTTTTCACATTGTCCTTCATTTAGTAGCCCCACACCCAGAATTGTTAGGCCTCGATGTTTTTCAAAATATTTTCTAAGAAAGACCCGTCCATATCAGATATGTTTAAAAAAAGAATTAGGGGCAGGAAATTTCAATTCCTTTGTTTAATTAGTTTGTGGCTACTGAGATAAGCAACATAATACAGGGCTGAGCATCCCACGTCTAAAAATACAAAATAAGAAATGTTTCAAACTTTGAAAGTTTTTGAGCTCTGACATAGCGCTGAAAGGAAATGCTCAGTAGAGTATTTTGGGCTTTCAGATTTGTGATAATGTAACCAGTAAGTATAATCCAAATATTTAAAAAGTCCAATTGCAAAATGCTTCTGGTCTCAAGCACTTCAGGATAAGCAATACTCAATCTGTACAAAATTCTTCACAAGATTTTAATAAAAGCCTGAGGATGCTAATCCCCCAAAGAGGGGCTGGATTTAACAGTGTTACTGAAAGATATTTCTATATGGACTCCTATCTCCATGAAACATCTTAAAAGAATCACCAGTGCAGTATTCTTTGAAAAATACTTTGTCAGTGTTCATTGGATCAACCCATGAAAAAGAAGTCAGTCCGTTTGGGGCCATGGCTGACCTTGAGAACACCTTAGGCATCAAACACTTTATATGCTCCCCACAAAAAGTACCCCATTCATACACAAAGAAATACACATTTTCATCTTTGAAGAAGGAGTAGGAAACCCTGAAATTCAAAGGATTTTTGACATGCAAAGGATATTCATTATATAGGTATTTATCCATTCTACATTCTACTATTGATGAACATTGGGTTGTTCTTAGTTTTTGTGTATTAAGAATAATGCTGCAGCAAACATATTTGTACAGATCTTTTAGTGCATACATGAACACATTTCTATCGTAAAAACTAGGAGAGATTAAGATTACTGGGCTACAGAGTATGCATATATTCAATTTTAGTAAGTACTGCCAAATAGTTTTTCAAAGTTGTGGAACAAATTTATACTCTTAACATCAGTGATAAGTGTCTCATTATATTTCCTTTGTCACTATCTTGGCAATACTCCAGTTTCATTTGGCAATGCTAATTATTGTGATTTTAGCCATTCTAGTGGTTTTATGAGAAGTGTAGCAGTATAGATTTAATTTCTCAATGAGAAATGAAGTTGTGTGCTTTTCATATGCTTATTGCCCGGTTAGATATCTTCATTAATGAAAGACCTGTTTTGCAGTTTTGGCTATGCTTCTGTGGCAATTCTTTCATTAATTTATAGAAGTTCTCATATACAATGATAGAAACCTTTTGTTGATATATTATGCCTTACCTTTATTCTCTTTTAATAGTGTCTTTCGATGAATAGGTCTTATCTACATATGTTCTATAGGTTAATTAAGTTCTATTTATATGTAATCTAATCAATGTTTGGGGGTATTTTTGTTTTTTTGTTTGTTTGTTTGTTTTTGAAACAGAGTCTTATTCTGTCATCCTGGGTAGAATACCATGGCATCATAACCCACAGCAACCTCTAACTACTGGGCTCCAGTGATCTTCTCGCCGCACCCTCCTGAATAGCTAGGACTATAGCACCTGCCACAACACAAGGCTAATTTCTCTAATTTTAATTGAGACAGGGTCTTCACTTGCTTAGGCTAATCTCATGAGCTCAAGCAATCCACCCACCTCTGCCTCCCAGACTGCTAGGATTACAGGTGTGAGCCACCACACCCAGCTATCAATCCTTTTCCTGATAATTTTTATCAGTACTGTTTAAGAAATCTTTTCATATACTGTGGTCATAATGATATTCTCCTGTTATATTCTAGAACCTCATTTTTTTTTTACCTTTGACATTTAACTCTACAATGTGTGAGTAGGGATCAAGTTATATGTTTTTCTATAATTATATCCAACTAATTAGTCCTTTTTATTGAAAAAAATACCCTTCTTTCCTGGGAATCTCATGCTTTTATACATGGGTTAGTTTCTAGACTCCACTTTATTTCATTTGCCTATTTGTTCATTCTTGTGCCAAGATCATACCACTTTAATAATGTAGCTTTGTAAGTTTGTCTTTCATTCTTCAGGGTCTCAACAGCTTCATTTGTCCATTTTTATTTTTATGAATATGTTACAATCAGCTTGTCAATTTCCACTTAAAGTATTTTATCTCATGTAAGCTTATCTACTCTGACTCACTTTTGCTATTTGTGTGAAATATCCTTTTCCACTCCTTTACCTTCAGTTTGGGAGTACCTTTACCAGTAAAGTGAATTTCTTATAAACAGCATATATTTGAGTCTTTTTTTAAAAAACCATTCCATCAATTTACATCTTTTAATTGGAACATTTGGTCCATTTAAGTTCAAGGTTAATACTGATATGGGAGATTTTGTTGTTCTCATAATGTTATTAATCATTGTTATCTAGGGATTCTTTGTTTCTTTTTAATTATTTTTACTTCTGTCTTTGTAGTTTGATGGGGTCCTATTGAGTCATCATTAGATTTCTTTCTCTTTTTGTGTGTAATTGATTTATTAGACCTGTGAGTTGTATACTTTCATGTGCAAATACCAACCTTTTGTTTCCATGTTTAGAATTCCTTTGAGCCCTTCTTGTAGGGCTAGTCTAGTGGTAACAAATTTTCAGTGTTTGCTTGTCTGCTGACTTTTACTTCTTCATTTATGAACTGTGTTCTGGAAGGGTATAAAATTCATGGTTGATGATTTTTTTCCCTGCTAAGTACTCTGAAGGCAGGATCCCAATTGCTTCTGGTTTATAAGATTTCTACTAAGAAAATCTTAGTCCATTAGGGTTTCCTTTATAGGTGACTAAATGCTTTTCTCTTGCTGATTTTAGGATTTTTTTTCTTATGTTGACTTCAAATAGTCTGATGACGATGTTATTGTGAAATCCATCTTCCAATGTATTTTCTAGTGTTCAACAAACATCCTATATCTCTTGTTAGATTCAGCATGTTTTCATCAATTATTTTCTTTCTAAACTTTTTGCTTTTTCCTCTCTCTTGGATTATCCATGATTTATAAGCTCAGTTGCTTTATGTAGTCCCATACTTCCCAAAGGCCTTGTTCATTATTTTTCTTTAATTTTTTTCTGAATGGATTAATTAAAAAAACTTCAAGTTTTGAGATTCTCTCTTCTGTTTGGTTTAGTCTATCGTTGAAGCTTTCAGCTGTATTGTATAATTCCCTCCATGAACTTTCCATTCCTATAAAGTTTTGCTTCAGTTTTTGTAAAACATCTATCTTCTTGATAAATACCTTCTTTATGTCCTAAATTGACTTTCTGATTTATTTGTATTGGTTTACAGATTTTTCTTGAATCTCATTGAGCTTCTTTCAAATAATTTTTTGAATTCTTTATCTGGTATTTTAAAAGTTTTATTTTTATAGTATTTATTGCTAGAATGTTAGTGTGATTTTTTTCTGGGGTGTCATAACACCGTGTTTGTTCATAATTCCAGTATTGTTATGCTATTTTCTTCACTTGTGGATAAACATTCTCTTGTTTTTTAATCTATTTTCATTTCAATTTTTCTTCCTTTATTTCCTTTTTTTTTTTTTTTTTTTTTTGGAGAGTGTGACTATAATGTATGTTGAGTAGCGCTATTTGGCTTTACTTCTGTGTGAATTCAGTGGCAAAGACTCTGTATGATTTCCTCGGTTATAAATAGCCTTAGTGTGGAAGTTTTTTCAAATGTTGGTTGTAGCAGTGATGTACAAGACAGATGAGTGGGCTCATGGCCTATTGGATAGCTGGAGTGGTGTGGGCAACAGTATTAGCCGAAGTCACAAGAAGCTTATCTATTTCCCAAGTACTGTATACTTCAGATATTGCACTGGCTTGTTCAGGTCAAACTACAGGGCAATAGGTGGCACATGCAAACGAAAGTCAGCTAGGATGGTGGCAGTAGGGTATATGCTTGTCCTCTGTTAACCCAAAGAACTCAGGTGTCTCAGTTAATTGGTTGAGCCATGAAATGCTTGGTGGTCCAAATCCCATGATCGGACACCAATGTGGTTGGGGGAACAAAGCCAGGCAGACTAGGCTGGGCAAGCCCTCTCTTGAGCAGCCCCTCAGTGGCAGGTGCAAGTACCTGTCTTGATGGGGTTTGGCAATCCAGCCATCAAATCCAAATGGCTCAATGAGGTTTGGGGAAACTGCTATTTAGCCAAAGACCAGCATGGAAACAGAAGAGCAGCTTTGGCTCCACAACCTAACAAGCAATAGTTAGACACACTCTAGACCAATGGGGCTCCCTTCCAGGGTCCAACATTAGCAGCAGGTTGGAACAGTCATCTGAGTCATACACAATTTGCCTTTAAAATGTGAAACTGCCCTGACCATAATACCTGCCATAAGAGTCAAAACCTTACCTCTCAGGCAGTTCTGCTCTGGTCCCACAGATGGGGAGAGCCCACTCCAGTGCCCATGGCTGGGACCCATAATACACATGTCTTTCAGCCTGGATATAGGGGCCTGTCCCACATACTAGACCATTATCTCTGGTCCTCAGCCCAAGACTTTCTAAACCTGTGGCTCAGATAGCTGACAAGTTCCCATATGGCCCTTTATGAGTTATGACCAGGAATGGCCTCCTTCTCTTGGCACTCAGAGCTGGGAGTACATGCAGATTTCCCAGTGAGTTCTTTCTCACAGTTTTTGCTTTTCTTTGTAAATGAGATTCAAAGCTTGGTAAGGTCAAGGAGCTCGCCTCTGGCCTGATTGCCCAGCTCTGTAGCAGGATGTGCATGGTAGAGGCACTCACGCTCCCTCTCATGTACTGGGGGTTCATTAACACATTTCTACTAGACTACTGCATAAGCTTCTGCCCAGTTTCTTTCTCCCAGTATCCAAAGTTTTTTTTTTTCAATTTTGGCTGAACTCCCCTGATGATCCTTCTTCAAGGATCCTTCTTCTTCAGGTCCTTCACTGTGAATCTGTACACGGTATTTTGGTATTTCCAAGTGAGTGCAGCATGTTGATAAAACCCCTATTCCAACATCTTTCAATATATGTTCAAGTCATTTATTTTTAACCCATCTTCTTTTATGATGTATATATTTAAAGCTATTTAAAATAGCATTTTAACTATGGTTTAATCTGCATTCCACAAGTTTTAAAATACTATTTTCATCATATGTAGTCAAAATACTTTCTAATTTCTACTGTAACTTCTTCTTTATCAATTCATTTGAAGTGTGTTACTTAATTTCCAAATATAGGGAGATTTTGTATTTTTCCTCTTATTGTTAATTTTTAACTTAATCCACTGTTTCCCCAAAGCATAACCTTTCATAATCTTAATCCTTTGAAATTTTTTCAAACTTTCTTTATGGACCAGCATGCAATCAATTTTGAATAGTTTCATTTGAGTACAATTGGGTACAATTTTCTATATACGTTAATTAGGTCCATGTTAAATATGGGGTTAAAATTTATTATGCAGCCTTAAAGAAAGATGGAGACTTTACCTCTTTCATATTTACATGGATGGAGCTGGAACATATTCTTCTTAGCAAAGTATCTCAAGAATGGCAGAAAAAGTATCCAATGTACTCAGTCCTACTATGAAGCTAA
>CAUYON010021045.1:0-13656 GCA_963573935.1 Arctocebus calabarensis
TGTGGCGGGCGCCTGTAGTCCCAGCTACTTGGGAGGCGGAGGCAAGAGACTCGCTTGAGCCCAGGAATTGGAGGTTGCTGTGAGCTGTGATGCCACAGCACTCTACCCAGGGCGACAGCTTGAGGCTCTGTCTCAAAAAAACAAACAAAAAAAACAAAAAACAATGGTAAAGGAAAAAAGTGATGGTCACTATAGTGGTAAAGGGAACAATTCAACATGAAGACATAACAACCCTAAATATTTATGCACCTCACGCAGGAGCACCCAGATTCATAAAGCAAATTCTACTAGATCTAAGCTAAGAGATAAACAGCAGTAGCATTGTAATTACTGGGGGACTTTAACATCTCACTGAACAGATTATCCAAGGAGAAAATAAATGTTAGACTTAAATGGTGCTCTAGAACAAATGGACCTAACAGACATTTTGAGAACATATTACCCCCAAACTACTGAAGATACATTCTTCTCAACAGTACATGGAACATTTGCTAAGATTGACCCTATTTTATGCCATAAAACATGGCTCAACAAATCAAAAAAAAAATTGAAATCATACCATGTATCTTCTCAGACCACAGTGGAATAAAACTAGAAATCAACTTCAAGAAAAACACTCAATTCTGTACAAAGTCATAAAAATTCAACAACCTGATGCTGAACAATTTTGGGGCCAGTAATGAAATTAAGATGGAAATCAAAATATTCCTGAACAATGACCATCCGATCATCTCAATGGATGTAGAAAAACCATGTAACAAATTCCAGAACCATTTAATGAAATCCTCAATAGACTACTCTTAAAAGGAACATATCTCACAAGCCATATACAGTTAACCTATAGTCAGTATCACTGGATGGGAAAATGTGGAAAGGATCCCCCTAAGAACTGGAACAAGGCAAGGGTGCCCAATTCTACCATTTCAATTCAGTACAGTGCTACAATTCCTATCCGGAATAATCAGGCAAAAGAAATAAAGGGTATCCAAATCAGGAATGAGGAGGTCAAATTATTGCTTTTTACTGATGATATGATCTTATATCTAGAAAATCCCAAGGACTTCACCAAGAGACATTTATAATAGATAAATTCTGCTAAGTCTCAGGTTACAAAATCAATGTACACAAATCAATAGCATTTCTATACTCCAGTAACCAGAGCATTACATCAAAGACCTAATACCATTCATCATAACCACACACACAAAATAAAAGACCTAGGAATTTGTTACATTTAACCAAGGGGGTGAAAGATCTCTACAAAGAGAAGTACAAAACATGAGAAAGGAAATCACAGATGACACTAAAAAATGGAAAAACATAATCATATGCTCGTGGATTGGTAGAATCAGCATTGTTTAAACCTCCATACTCCAAAGTGATTTACAGATTCAATGCAATCCCCATCAAAATACCAAAGTCATATTTCACAGATCTAGAACAAATAATTTTGTGCTTAGTTTGAACCAAAAAAGAGCTCAAATAACCAAAGCGACCTTAAGAAAAAGAACAATACTGGAGGCATCACATTACTGGACTTCAAACTATCCTACAAGGCTATAGTAACCTAATATGGTAATGGCACAAATATAGAGATATAGACCAATGGAACAGAATAGACAACCCAGATATAAAATCATCCACAGACAGTCAACTGATCTTTGACAAAGCAGACAATAATATATAGGGTGTCCCAAAAGTCACCCCTACTGTCACCATACATAGAGAAAATGGGAAATTGTAGCTAAATATACCTTTATTTACAAAATACTCATTACAAAATTTTTACAAAATACTTTGTTGGTCACCTCTTTGTAAAATGAATCTTTTGTAAATAAAGGTACATTTAACTATAATTTCTTATTTTACCTATATATGATGACTTTACGGGAGACTTTTAGGACATCCTGTACACTGTAGAAAAGAAGCCCTATTGAATAAATGGTGTTGGGAGATTTGGATAGCCACTTGAAGAAAAATGAAACAGAATCTATATCTCTCATGACTCTGAAAAACTAATTCAAGGTAGATAAAAGAATTAAATGTAAGTCATGAGGCTCGGTGCCTGTGGTTCAACAGGTTAAGGTGCCAGCCACATACACCTGAGCTGGTGGGTTCGAATCCAGCCCGGCCCGCCAAACAACAATGACGGCTGCAACCAAAAAATGGCCAGGCGTTGTGGTGGGCGCCTGTAGTCCCAGCTACTTGGGAGGCAGAGGCAGGAGACTCGCTTGAGCCCAGGAATTGGAGGTTGCTTTGAGCTGTGATGCCATAGCACTCTATCCAGGATGACAGCTTGAGCTCTGTCTCAAAAAAAAGAAAGAAAGAAAAAAATGTAAGTCATGAAACCATAAAAATTCTAGAAGGGAGTGGTGCCTGTGACTGAAAGGAGTGGGGTGCCAGCCCCATATGCCAGAGGTGGCAGGTTCGAGCCCAGCCCCAGCCAAAAACTGAAAAAAAAAAAAATTCTAGAAGGGAGGAGGAGGAGATAGGAAAAAACCCCATCTAATGGGTATAATTGCTGAGTCATATTCCATGGCATATACATACTACATTTTATTAACATATTTATGTATTGACAGGCACTTGGGTTTGGTTGAACATTTTCAAAATTGTGAATTGTGCTGCAATGAACATTTGAGTACATGTACATTTTGATAAAATGACTTTTTTTACCTACTCAAAATCTTAAAATCTTGAGGATAGAGTATGGATTTGTTTATTTCTCCTTTTAGTTTTATTTTTACTTTATGTATTTTAAAGTTCCATTATTAGGTTCATAAATGTTTAGAATGGCCATGTCTTGATATTAAATAGACCCCTTTATTATTTTTAAATTACCCTTTTTTATTCCTTTTGGTATTCTTTAAAAAATTTTTTTTCCTTTTATTAAGTCATATACACATAGATCATGAATACATTATGCATTTGTGGGGTACAATGCATTGATTTTTTTTTATACAATTTGGAAATCCATTCCATTTTTTTTGGAATGGAAACTAATTAATATAGTTTTCAATTAATTTACTTAATTATTATAAGACATTTATGTTCTATACTTGATAGATTTGACTTGTACCCTGGCAATATGCTCCATAGGTATGGTCCCACCATTTACCCTCCCTCTATAAAACCTCCCCATCTCCTCCCATCCCCCTCCACTTCTCTCCTTTATCCTGGGCTATAGTTGTGATCTATCTTTCATAAAAAAGTGTGAGTAATTATTATAAATTGGTTTCATAAAAGGACTGAGTACGTTGGATACTTTTCCTTCCATTTTTGAGATACTATACTATGAAGAATATGTTCCAGCTCCATCCATGTAAACACAAAAGAGGTAAAGTCTCCATCTTTTTTTAATGCAGCATATTATACCAAGGTATACATACACCACAATTTATTAATCCTGGTATTCTTTGATTTTTTTCTGATAATAGTACTACCCTTGAGGTTGTGTTTTTATATTTAATGTGTGGTTCTTTTTTTTTTTTTTTTTTTGAGACAGTCTCATTTTGTCACCCTCAGTAGAGTATCTTAGGATCATACTTCATAGCAACCTGAACTCAGGCTCAAGCTGCCTTCTTCTTTTTTTTTTTTTTTTTTTTGTAGAGACAGAGTCTCACTTCATCATCCTTGGTAGAGTGCCGTGGTGTCACACAGCTCACAGCAACCTGCAACTCCTGGACTTAGGCGATTCTCTTGCCTCAGCCTCCCGAGTAGCTGGGACTATAGGCGCTCGCCACAAGGCCCATCTATTTTTCTGTTTTTTGCAGTTCGGACAAGGCTGGGTTTGAACCCGCCACCTTTGGTATATGGGACTGGCACCCTACTCGATGAGCCACAGGTGCCGCCTAACGTCTTTGTTTTGATTGTTCTCTAGATGCATGTACAGTGATAATAAACAGTAATAAATCAATATCAATAATATGAAATAAGTATGTTCTTTGTCTTTTAAAACAAGAAAGTATTCTGGGAGCCTCTCAAAGGAATTATGAAATCTAGAGAGTTAGGAGCAAGGCTGCTGCTAACCTCTTTGTGCAATTAGGAAAAGATGCTGCCTTACAGGTGCATGGTTTGGTAAGTGGAGCTTAGTTTGGAGTTCAGCTGTCCTTGGCTCCTGGACTGGGCATTGTTGTGCAATAAGCAGACTACATAATTGTGGAGGAATACTGGGGGCAGGAGGCGGCTTCACCAAGTCTCCCTCCTCTAGTCCCAGTTCTGGTTGACCTGTTTGACAGGTAGAGGGATTGACAGAGATTTGTTGAATTAAAAAAAGGATGGAAACAAACAAATAAAAAGGATGAAAACTTAACTTTGAAATTCTGAACCCATATAAATATGCTGCAGAGAAATAAGAATACACTGCCCACAGACAGAAGTAGATTAGAGCTTGAAATGACCTTGGAAATGATCTAATTCTTCCCTTCCTACTTTTACTTTACAGAATAAGAATTCCACAGTTCAAAGGAGAGGTGAGTAGCTGCAGGTCTCTTCACTAGGTAAGTAGCAGAGTTGGGGAAGAACCAGAATGTTGTGATTTTAGGCCATGTTCCTTCCATGACTCAGAACTTAACCACCAGCAATTTCCTTTCCAATGTCTAATTACTATTTTTATAAATTAAAACACAAATAGATTTAAAGTTCCCCTTATAATACAATTCATCTTGAAAATACATTTAAAAATATAAGTTTTCTTGAACTAATGTACACAACTATAATTCAATAAAAAAATAAAAATATAAAAATGTAAGTTTTCTGATTCAATGATTACAGAACATGCAAACATTATCTTTTATAGTATTTGGAAAAATACAAGTTTTATTTTTATGGAAATTATGGCTTTTGGCAGTAATAATCCCATTACTCTTAATGAACCAAGTGAGATAACCAAGTTAATGCAATTTGTGTTCAAAGATATCCTAAAAGGCTGATATAACTTTATTATCAGTACATGACTTTTAGAAGTATTATAGCTATTAAAATAAACAATGAGAACATCTTCTAATATCATTGCAATATGATTTTCTGTTCTCTCAGGTCAGTTGGCAAAAGTTTAATAAGCAATTTAATTGCTTGATGAATCAAATAAGCATTATTTTCTACTCCAAGGGTTGAGGTAACATTGGTTTAGATGAAATATTACAAGTTTTGGTTTAGGCGGCACCTGTGGCTCAGCAAGTACCGAGGGTGGTGGGTTCAAACCTGGCCCTGACCCAACTGCAAAAAAACCCCCCTAAAATAGCCGAGCATTGTGGCAGGCGCCTGTGGTCCCAGATACTCGGGAGGCTGAGCCAAGAGAATTGCCTAAGCCTAGGAGTTGGAGGTTGCTGTGAGCTGTGTGACACCACGGCACTCTACTGAGGGTGATAGTTTAAAAAAAAAAAAAAAAAGAGTTTTGGTTAGAGTATTTTCCCTTCAAGAACTAAGACATGCTTCAAAATCATTTACCAGTTTCCATATACTTTACTGTGCTTACCTTCATTCCCTTACTATTTACTATTTACTAAATCCATAGACCTCCGAGCTAGGTTTTATTTTAGGAATATTCTATTATCATCATTTATTTTACCCAAGTGGCAGTTGATAGAGTTGCCATAATAAAGTATCACAAAAAAGTGGACTTAAAAGAACAGACATTTAGGCTCGGCGCCTGAAGCTCAACGGGCTAAGGCGCCAGCCACGTACATCTAAGCTGGCAGGTTCGAATCCAACCTGGGCCTGCCAAACAACAGTGATGGCTGCACCAAAAAATGGCCAGGCATTGTGGCAGGCGCCTGTAGTCCCAGCTACTTGGGAGGCAGAGAAAGGAGACTCGCTTGAGCCTAGGAATTGGAGGTTGCTATGAGCTGTGATGCCACAGCACTCTAATCAGGGGGACAGCTTGTGGCTCTGTATAAAAAAAAAAAAAAAAAAAAAAAAAAAAAAGAACAGACATTTATTCTGTCACAGTTCTGGTTAGAATTCTAAAATTATGGTGTCACTAGGACACTCTGAAGGCTCTATGGAGAATCTGTCCCATGCCTTCCTCTTAGCTATTGGGTTGTTGGCAATCCTCAATGTTTTTTAGTTAGTGAAGCCACAACTCTCCAATCTCTGTATCTGTTGTCACATGACATGACATTCTTCAGTGTATGTCCTTGTGTCTCTCCTTTTCTTTTTTTTCTCTAGAGTCAGGGTCTTGCTCTGTTCCCCAGGCTGGAGTGCAGTGGTATGATCATAGCTCACTTCAGCTTTTAACTCCTAAGGTTAAGTGATCCTCCCACCTCAACCTCCCTAGTAGCTGGACTACAGGTGCACACCACCATGCCTGCCTAATTTTAATTTTTTTTGTAGAGATGGAGTCCTAATCTGTTGCCTAGGCTGGTTCTGAACTCCCAGACTCAAGTGATCCTCTTGTCTTGGACTCCCAAAGTGCTGGGATTACAGGCATGAGCCACTATGCCTAGTTTCTCCACTTCTTATAATGACATCGGTCACACTGGATTAAAGGCCCATTCTACTGTAGTATGATCTCAACTAATTACATCAACAACCTATTTCCAAATAAGGTCACATTCACAGGTACCAGGGCTTAGGGCTTGAATATCTCTTTTTTGGGGAACACAGGTCTACCCACTGCAGCTACAACCCTACTACTTCTAAATACAAAGACACTATTGGTAGGGTTAATTACCATAGTTTTTTTTCTGGGGCACTTTGAGTTATATTAAAGTAGGATGCAGGGCATCATCATATATACAAACCATTCCTTTCTTCAGAAAGCTTACAGGCTCATGAAAAAACCAATGATAAACAAGTCAATCTAAATGTCTTACTCCATTTGAGCTGCTGTAACAAAATACCTTAAACTGGGTAACTTATAAATAACAAAAATGTGCAGAGCAAAAATAATTCTGGAGGCTGGAAAGTCCAAGATTGGACCCTAGCAGATGTGATGTCTGGTGAGGGCACACGTTCTCATAGATGGCACTTTCTATAAGTCCTCACATGGTGGAAGGGGCTAGCAAGTTTCCTCAGGTCCCTTTTATAAAGGCACTAATCCTATTCATGAGGGCTCTGCTCTAAAGACCTATTCACCTTCTAATTGCTTTGGGGATTAGGTTTTTTTTTTTTTTTAATTGTTTGGGATTCATTGAGGGTACAAAGAATTAGGTTACACTGATTGCATTTGTTAGATAAAGTCCCTCTTATACTTGTGTACCACCCCCAAGAGGTGTATCATCCACGGTGTCCCCGTACCCCTCCTTTGTTCTCTCTCACCCTCCTACCCAACTCCTTGTATTAGCTCATCTATTGCCTTCATATTAGAATAGAATACATAAGATTCTTGCTTCTCCATTCTTGTGATGCTTTACTAGGAAGAAAGTGTTCCATCTCCATCCAGGTTAATATAAAAATGTAAAGTCTTCATCTTTTTTAGTAACTGAATAGCATTCCATGGTATACGTATATCACAGCTTATTAATCCATTCCGGGGTTGGTGGGAATTTAGGTTGTTTCTGGGGATTAGGTTCTAATACATGAATTTTGGAAGACACAAACTTTCAGACCATAGCATGTAGTGTGGGAAAATATTATGAGAACATGGTTTATATACTGTGGTCAGGGGAAGCCTGTCTGAGGATATGACTTTTAAACTGACACTTGATGGATGACAGTCAGTCAGCCATGGGATTGATAAAGGGAAGAATGTTCCAGGTGAAGTTAACAGTAAATTCTACGTACTATGGCTCCAAGGAAGGAAAGAGCAAAACACTTTCCAGGGACTAAAGGAACAAAGAGGGGGAGATGACAGAAGATGAGACTAGAGATACAGGCAAGAGCCATAACCAGTGGGCATTAAGGGCTCCTAAACTTCTTTGACTGCAACACTACAGCTAAGAGACACCTTTGACACACTTTCTGGTGCACATATGCATATCTGTACAACTGGATAGTAAATGGGAAGATGGTGAATAGCAGTTACATTTTTTCTTACCTTTTGGAGGCAGGATCTGAGGATACGAATGTGTTGTATGAGGGAAGGTGACAGAATTCAGAATGATGCTCAGCATTTGGGCTTTAACTCCTCTGTTGTGGATGTGGTAATATGTGAAATGGGAAGGCCTGGGGCTGGAAAAAGGATTTTGGTGAGGAGAGCGTGGCTGTAAATAAGCAGTTCAGTGTTTGACATATTAAATTTAAGATATCTGTATAGTAGAAGGAAAATAACAGATTGTTTCCTCCTTCTATACTCTCTTATACTCAACACAGAATATTTTCACATCTGGTCACCAAAATTTGTTGGTAGTTTTCTCCCAACAACTAGTTTATCTGCTGGAGAAACTGGCAGATAACTCAAATCAATTCTAACACCATCTATCTGGAATTAGAGTTAGAACCCACAGGATAAGGACTCTGTTCCACAACACTGCCTCCCATTGCAGATGCCAGTTCCTGGTTGTGAACTGTACTTCTGATGACTGGCTGTAAATGGGGGTTCCCGTGACCTCCTCTTTTGAGTTAAATCGTTTGCTAGAGTGGCTCACAGAACTCGGAAAGAGATTTACATTTGATGGTTTATTATAAAGTACATCACAAAAGATAAACAGGAACAGCCAGAAGGAAGAGAGGCATTGAGGGAAGGGTCTCTGAGCTTCCATGTCCTCTCTGGCTGTGCTGGGAGCGCTCTGAGCCCTGTCCTTTAGGTTTTATGGAAGTTTTATTACATCGGCATGATTGATCAATCATTGGTCATGGATGGTCAACTTACTCTCCATTCAGCCCCTTTCACCTCTAAATACACAGTTGGTTCTCTTGGCATCCTGAGGCTATCCAGGAGTCCACCAATCATCTCACTAGCATATAAAAAGATACTTATAACTTGGGAAATTCCAAAGGTCTGAGAAACTCAGAAGCGATGAGCTAGGTGAAGGCAAAAATATATTATTTCTTCTTATAAATCACAATACCACGGTTACTGAGGTGGAAACCACAGAGACTATCACTTAAGAGGAAGGAAGCTTCCTTTGCTTGTTTCAGGGCCCGCCTCCTGTGAGACTGTGTGTGTATGTGTGTGTGTGTGTGTGTGTGTGTGTGTGTGTGTGTGTTCCCCGGGCTCTAACGGCACTAGGGGCTGTTCCGAGGTGAAATGAAGTTCATGAGCCAAGACTGAGCTGAGCTGTCCAAATTGGTTTCAGCTGACGGCCTTTGTTAGTGGAGTCTGCGCTCTTGCTATCTGTCTTGTTACTTTTTTCGTTTTCTTTCTAAATTCATTTCTGGTGCTTGGGGCCTCAAAAATAACAAGCTTTTAAAATGACTGAGTGTGCTCGCTGGCTTCACAGAGCCGAACTTCCCCTGATACGTGTTCTAAGCAGGACTCTGAGTCCTTATTTTCCAGACCAAGCCCAATAGAACAGTGATAGGAACAAAGTCAGTTAATCTCCACTGGGGAGAAGGGGGAGGAGAGAGGGGAGAGTGAAAGGGTGAGTCGGAGGCTTGTGGAGATGCTGACAAATACTGGCTAAATTCTAAGCATCCTTTAGCCATTTTAAGGTTGTACTTAAGTTTGGAATTGCTGAGAAAATGCCTTTTTTTTTTTTTGAGACAGAGTTTCATTTAGTGCTGTGGTGTCATAGCTCACAGCAACCTCAAACTCTTGGGCTCAAGTGATCCTCTTGCCTCAGCCTCCTGAGTAGCTAGGACTGCAGGCGCCCACTGCAACACACAGCTATTTTTCTTTTAGGGTCATGCTCTTACTCAGGCTAGTCTCAAATTCGTGAGCTCAGGCGATCTACCCGCCTCAGCCTCCCGGAGTGCTAGGATTACATGTGTGAGCCCCTGTCCCCGCCCTCAGACGCCTTTGGTATAGATGCCTCTTTGCTCTGGTTCACATACTCTTGGACCATATGGCACCTGAGGGAACCTGCCCTGAACTTAGAAAGGCACAGCCTCGCCAGATGGCATCTGTCCTCTTCAAGATCTGCCCCCACCAAGACTTGCCTCCAGATCAAAAGCAGAGTCAGAATGAAGCATTACCAGTGCACAGAGGAAATACTGAGCACAGTGAAAAAATTGGGAGGCCTAAATATTTGGTGCCAGCAGTGCCTAGGGGCCGAGTGTGGAAGTGGATTGTAAGGGCTTGGAACTGGAATTGAGGAGAAGATAAGAAGGGGAAGGAGAGGATGCGATGACCCATGGGCCTTCCTGGTAAAGGCACCTGGGTCCACCCCAGTAGGCCTCTGAGCTGCTGTCTGAGGCGCAGACAGTGTTGGCCTGCAGTTGATGAGTCAGAAAGCAGAGTTTGCTGAGCAGGGTACCAAGGAAAGAGAGCTCAAGTGTTGGCCTGGAGGTACCTGGTGAAGCCAGAGAACTGCCTGACTATGCTCCTCCAGAGAACCAAAAGACACTCCCTATCCCCAAGGCAGCAAGCAGTGGGGGTGGGGGTTCTGAATGCTCGCCTGCCAGGGGGCCATGCTGCTGCCCAACTGGCTTCCCCAGCATCAGTGGATATGGAGCACCTGGCAGCAGACACAGGTGGATGCAATTAACCCAACAGGCAGGGGAAAATCAACTGCTGGTTTATGGTGAAATGACTGTAGAGTTTCACACTTGACCTTAAACTGTTCTGTCCCACAGTCTATCTCTCCCCAAACGATAGCACTATTCAGTGGCAGCTCAGACCAGAAAACCGTAGCCAGTAGCCCTGATTTGTGCCCGCATTGCCACCATGTCCTCCTGTCTGTGAATATCCCTCACACATGTGAGACACCCTCTCCACCCTCTCCCTTCCTGCACTGGTGCAGGTCCTTACCCTCATTCAGATTACTCCAGCAGTCTCCTTTCTGTCTCTACCTCCCATGTCCAGCCCTTGGGAACAGCGGTCTTCCTACACTTGAGGCTGCTCCTGCCATTTCTGAGTAGCATCTTTCAGGGGCTTGCCATGGCCCTCAGAGCACAGCTGTAGCCAGGCGTGCACACCAGAGGCATGACTGGATGAGCACCCTGCCTTCCGGACTCCCAGACTGCTGGCTGGGAGGAAGTCCACCTGCAGAGGAGGAGAGTGAGGCCAACACCTCACTGGTGAGTGTTGCTGAGGAAACGGGAGAGAGGGAAATCAAGGATGTCCAGTTAGCAAGATGGTGAATTCCCTCTTTTGGAGATTCATCTAATTTGAACTGGGTTTCAGTTACTTCCATTGAGA
Source organism: Arctocebus calabarensis (assembly GCA_963573935.1). Taxonomy (NCBI): domain Eukaryota; kingdom Metazoa; phylum Chordata; class Mammalia; order Primates; family Lorisidae; genus Arctocebus; species Arctocebus calabarensis. The sequence goes on from CAUYON010021045.1 coordinate 11,183, forward strand.
GAGTCCTACCTGATGCAGAGCCCACTAGTCTTTCCAACCCGTGTTCCTTTCTCTGCTGTTGATTAATAGACTTTGTGCGCCAGGCTCTGCTGCCCACCACATGACCCTTTCCCTATCCTTGTGTTCTCTGCTTGCAAAGTCCTCTGCACACATCCCCTCCAATCCCATTTCCATAAGTCCAAATTCCACTTCTGCTTCAGAACCCATGAAAAATCCCCTCAGATCCTATGATCAAATGGTACACGTTCCTTCTCACACACTGCAGTTCAGCCTACAAAGATAATAAGTCCTTTATGGCCCCAGCTGTGTGGCCTTGTAGGAACAAATATGCTGTGCTCAGACAGAGCTGCCCCAAGGCAAGACAGGATCCAGCCCATTTGTCATAGAAACTGATTTTGCTGAAACATGTATTACTAAGATAGATCCATTTTACTTTGAACTTGGAATGTGCTACAGTGCAAAATTTACAATAAGTATTCAGCAGCAAGGTCAGTCAAAGGTATTGACTCTTGGAAACATAAATTGTTTCATCCCGATCTCAGTGAGAATCAAGAATGGCTCTGTAGTTTGCACAAAACTCCTTCCAATGATCTCAACCCTTTCTTGCATGTTATTTGGGATTCAAGAGGAGGCCTAAGAGTCATAGCCAAGACCTACCAGTTCACAACACTTTTATTGGCCTGTACTTCTTCTGGGTCTATGAGTTGAACTCAATTATAAAGTAAACTAAACAAATCCCATTTTATCAGTTGTAGAATTCAGGGATTGAAGTAGAAGCACTTTGCTAAGGTCATTCCAGCTTGGATTCTGTGAATGGAGAAGTAAGGATCACTGTAACACACTGAGCCTGTTTCTTCTTTTGTCAAGAGGAGGGACAGATAATATTATCTACCTCACAGAGTTTTTGTAAAAATTAGAAATAATTTTTGTAAAGCACTTAGCACAGTATCTAGTAGAAAGAAGATACTTACTAGATGGTTGCTGCTATTATTATTACCATTTATTATTTATTTTAAAGACCCATGGAGAGTTATAAACCTAATGCTGAGAAGGTACCATGGAAGAAAGTGAGAAAGGCTTCACAAATCCTTCATGGTTTTGGAAGGAAGGAAGAATATATAAAGTTGGATTTTGGTAGATGAAGATGGGAACAGGCCTTTTTGTAATAATAGGACTTGGGGAATCCTCTCCTTGCTCCCAGTTCATATTTAGAATGTGGTCTTTCCCATTAATAAAGTTGTATTCCAAAGTCACCACCACACAGGCCCCCAACCCTTCCCTGTTTCTGCTTTGGTTATATATTAGGCCTACATACAACAAAAACCCCATCAGACAGTGTTAGCACTTTTAAACTTTCACACATATTTTAAAGAACTCAGGAGGAAAATAAAGTTTATGATATTTACCATTTCTGTTTCTCTTTCTTTGTTCTGAATATCCAAGTTTCTTTCTGGTGTCATTTCTCTGTCTGAAGAACTTCCTTTATCTTTCAGAAATAGTCTGTTAGAGATGAATTTTCTTATTTTTCCTTCATCTGAGAATGTCTTTATTTACCCTCAGTCCTTAGAGAGAGGGCATAGAATTCTGATAGTTGTTTTCTTTCAACAGTTAAAAATGTTCTTCTTCCTTCTTGCTCCCAGGGTTTCTGAGGAGACACCTACAGTTATTCAAATTGTTGTTTCCTGTAAGTAAGTAGTGCATTTCTTAGGACTTTCAAGGTGCTTTTTTTTTTTTTTTTTTTTGGTCTTTAGCTTTCAGAAATTTGATTATGACTCATCTGGGTGTTATTTCTTTGGGTTTATCCTGATGGGGTTCTTGAATCAGGTTTGTGTCTTTCATCACATTCAGGAAGTTTTCAGCCATTATCTCTTCAAATATTTGTTTTATACTACCTTCTTTCCTCTCCTAGAAACTCTGATGACATGAATATTTAGACCTTTTGGTATTGTCCTGTGGTCTCTGAATGAACCTACAGGTTCATTCTTTATGATCTTTTTCTCTTTTTGTTGCTCAAAGTATAATTTCTATTGATTTATTTTTATGTTCTCTGATGCATTCCTACAGGTTCATTCTTTATGATCTTTTTCTTTTTGTTGCTCAAAGTGTATAATTTCTATTGATTTATTTTTATGTTCTCTACCTCCATTCTGCCATTAAGCCACATTAGTGAGATTTTAGTTTTAGTTATTGTAAATTTTTGTTTGACATTTTCCATTTGGCTGTTCTTCCTATCTTTTATTCCTTTGATGAATTTTTTCTGTTCATCTCAATGGTGTTTACCCTTATTTGGTAAAGGAATTTTATAATAGCTGCTTTAAAATCTATCAGATAATGGGCGGCTCCTGTGGCTCAGCGAGTAGGGCGCCGGCCCCATATACCGAAGGTGGCGGGTTCAAGCCCGGCCTCGGCCGAACTGCAAAACAAAAAAATAGCCGGGCGCTGTGGCAGGCGCCTGTAGTCCCAGCTACTAGGGA
>CAUYON010021046.1:0-17973 GCA_963573935.1 Arctocebus calabarensis
ACATTATTCTTAGTAAAGCATCTCAAGAATGGAGAAGCATGAATCCCATGTACTCCAGTTTGATATGAGGACAATTAATGACAATTATTGACACGGTGGGGGTGAAGGAAGGGGAGAGCAGAGAGAGGAAGAATGAGGGAGCGGTGGGGAAAGGAAGAGCAGAGAGAGGGAAGGAGTAAGGGGGGTGGGGTCGTGGGGTCTTGGTGTGTGCCACACCTTTTGGGGGCAAAACACGATTGTAAGAGGGTCTTTTCCTAACAAATGCAACCAGTGTAACACGGTTTCTTGTACCCTCAATGAATCCCCAACAATAAAAAAAAAAATTAAATTAAAAAAAAAGCATAAAAAAAATCTTAATGTAGTATTTTAAATAATAAAATTAGTACAAAAAAACCCATGATGAAAATAACATCAATACTTTAAATAGAGGACCTCACTCACCTCACCCTAACTAATGCTGACTCTGCCTGGTTCTTTAGTGACAAAAACAGGAGAGTGTCTGTAAAAAATAAATAAATAACAACGGCAAAAAAAAAAGAAAAAAAAAAACAGAGGCTGACTCGTGGGCTGTAGTTTGCCAGTTTGATTTTTTTTTAAATAGTACTTTAAAGTATTAGGTATTTTGCTTGCTGAGGTTTGAGGTGCTCCCTTCAATTTTGTGCAAGAAGTAAGTGCCTCACTTGTCTCACGCTAGTCCCAGTTCTGTTCAGAGGAGTAACAACCTGTGACAACTGCTCCCCTCAACACATACAAGTACACCCTTTACCCCCTCCCCTTTCTCAATCTTCAATCCTGAATCTCAATCACTAGGAATTAAGAAATTTTTGAAAAAATTATTTTCCATTAAGAAAATAAATACATTTGTGTGTGTGTGTACATCTTAAAATCTTCTGCCCCCAAGGAAGATTCATCTGCCACACTGACCATGCCTTCCTAGAGAGACTTAGCCTTCAGTTAAAGTGATTAACTTATCCAGGTCTCCCCAGGAATTGTTTTAGCACCAAAAACCACGTATCATAGGTAACCTCAGTCCAAGTGAACAAGGATGGCATGTCGCCCTACTTGTAATGGTGATTCTCTAGAAAAGGATCGTGTTTGTCTTGGATTCCGGACCCCAGGGGGAGGTTCCTGCTCCAGTCAATATTGTTTTATAACAAACCTGACTAACTCTATGATGTAAAACAAACACCATTTTAGTATGCCCTTGGGGATCTATGGGATTTGAACAGAAGCTATCTGTAGCCTCAGCTGGGAAGACTAAAAGGCTGGGGGTGACTTGACTATTGGCTGGCACCTCAGCTGGGATGTCATCCAGAAAACTTCTCCATGGCTTTTTCATGTGTTCTCTGCGTGGGCTAGTTTGAGTTTCCTAAGAACATGACAGCTGGTTCTAAGAGCTAGCATCCCAAGTGACTCTGATAAAAGTGTAATTTTATTACCTAGCCTCAGAAGTCAGTTAGCATCACTTTCTCTACACTATTGGTTCAGACACCTGAAAAGGTCCACCAAGGTGCAAAGGAAAGGGACAGAGGCTTCACTTCTTAATGGCAGAGTGGCACAAGTATATAAGAACGTATGGAATGAAGATGTTGTTTCAGACATCTTTGGAAAATACAGTCTGCCACAGTCACGTGAGCATCAGGGTGTCCCCAGAAGTGAGAAGGAATTCAAAGAGCCTCCTGTGCCACAGCATAGCCTCCAGCCTCCTGGAGGATCCTGGGTAGTTGCCCTGTGCTATTGTGAAGAAGCACAAGGATAGACAATCTAGGTCCCTCTGGAGGAGCAATCAGCAATCCTGAAGGACCTTAGGCTAGTCCTGGGCACCTGAATGATGGATTAGGAGGTATAGACCAGAAACAAATTGCTGTTCCCAGGAGTGAGGATTCCCAGCCCTCAGGAACTCTAATCCCTCCCCCTTTCCTAAATCAACACTTCTGTTATGGTTGAAATGTGTGCATCACCTCCAAATTCATATATTGAAGCCCTAGTACCAAATGGGATGGTACTGAGTCCTCATAAGTTTGGAGATACATAAAAATTGAGAAACCTAAAATCTACTTGGGAAACAAATGAAGCCCTGACAGCCACACTGATAACCCAAGCAAGCTGAAACTTGCACAGGTGAATTGAAAAGGATGCTGTCAACTGTGTTTCTTGGAAGTGAAATAATGGACTATAAGACAGACTGTCTCAAAACTTTCCTAGTGACTCACATACTCAGAGGTGGGGCCTTTGGGGAGTGATTAGGGTTAGATGAGGTCATGAGAGAATGAGAATAGCACCCTTATAAGAAGAGGAAGAAATGTATCCCCCCCAACCTCTGCCCCTGTGAGGACATGGTGAGCAGTTAGCCATCTGCAAGCCAGGAAGAGGGGCCTCATCAGAATCCAACCATATTAGCATCCTCATCTCAGACCTCCAGTCTCCAGAACTGTGAAAAAATAAATGTCCATTAAGCCACCCATACTGTGGTATTTTGTTATTGTGGCCCAAGTGAACTATGAGAACTTCTTCCACAGAGCTTGTGCTCAAGGGAGTGAAATAAAGGCATTTGTGAATCCCTTATGTAATGCCCACAGTGGTGTGTGCACTAGGAGGTGATACTCTCCCCCTGGCTTCCGGTTCAGTGCAGCTACCAACCCCAAGGAAAGACTCCAGAGCCTCCAGCCACTGACCACAGAAACTGCAGGTCTGGTTATCTGAAGCCCTGGTGAAGAGCTCCCTCCTAAGGTGCTTTACTGCCTTGGAACAGACAGAGGCCAGGTGCCCAGTCTGCTCAGTGTTCTGTGCCTTCACTGCCAGTGACCTAGTCTGCACCTAACTTCTAAAAAGGCGAGACAACTAACTTGCATACCATTGAATAAACATAATTGCAAGAAGAAGAAAAAGCAATCCAAGGCCTTAGATAACAGATTGGAAAATATATTTTTAAAGTTCATTGACAGGAAAAGCATCAAAATCCCATTGTGTGGGGGGTTTCAAAGCCAAATTAAGGTCCCTAAGGACAACTCATACCCTGTATGACTTTGATTTTTCTGTTAAAGCTGTAAAAGAAGAAGAAAACTTTTTTCTTTTTTGCTCTACATTTGAAGTCTGAGTGGTGAGAGGAGAGAACAACCCACAATATGGTATAAAAATAGAAACTAAAAGAAAAGGATTGGAAACTGACAAACAGGCCTTATTAATGGTTTCCACAAAATAAGTTGATCAGAAAGAGGGTACAATGTAGGATACATGGCACACCTTCTGGGTGAAGGACTCAACTACAACTTGGACTTTTACCTAACAAACGCAAACAATGTAACCTAATCATCTGTACCCATACACTAACATGAAATTCAAAAACAAAAGTTTCAATATGGTTTACTGGTACATCTGCCAGTCAATTTTTAAAAAAGATTTGTATTTTCATGTTCTTTCTTTATTCAAAAGTAAATAAATGGTTCTGTATGTATTTTATTGTTTTTGTTGTTGTTATCAGAGTGGGCCAGCTAACAATGAATTCCTTGTTCTTCCTATATTTGATTCAGATTTCATTAAAATGACTAAGTTTTCATAAAGGAATTAATGAACACCCACCCCTATGAAGGATTGAAATCCAATTTAAAAGTCACACTAGTTGCTTTTGATTCCTATAATGGGATTCCCAATAAATCAATAGCATAGTGCTTAGATTAGCAAAAAACTACACATTCTTCCCCTCCCAGAATTCATACTCCTGAAAGGTGTATTACAGATCCCGGCATCCACAGATGAAGTCTCTCTTTTCATCTGTTGAATCTTGGTTGACCATTTAACTTCCTTTAGCCAATAAGACATTAAGTATTGTGACACAAGGAGACTTCAAAAACATTTGCACATTGGAGCATCTCTTGAAAACTTAACTGGATCTACATGAATAATCCTAGGCCTGAGAGACATGTGACCCAATCACCCTTGCCACCACAGCAGCCACCACCACCTGCCAAGCCTGAGAAGCAGAGTCACTAACTGACGGGATGCCAACTGCAGATATATGAGAGAACTTAGCTGAGGTGAACAGAAAAACTTCCCAACTGAGCCCTACCAAAATTACTGACCCACAGACTTGTGATCTAAATAAATGGTCTGTAAGTTAATACTATATTTCCAAGTGATGTGTTATGCAGCAATGGGTAACACATACAGACTCTCAGGTGTTTATTTCTTTTAAAATATAGATGAATTTCTTAGTAAGAGGGGAACGAAGGTTGCCTGTTTCAAATAATATTAGTGTCCACTTAATCTTATGATACATGGAATTACCATCATTTTTTATTTTTAAAACATATCTTCTCTTGCCTTTTCCCATGACAAGAATGTCAGTTGGTAGGGGTTAGCTTAAATGTAAAATGTGACTGGCAGTTAAAGAGCAGAATGTGAAGCTAGGTACTGTCCACTTGTTTTTAACCCAATACTACATACAGGGCATAGCAGCCAGCCAAAGCTCCTGTCCTTGCAGCCACTGACCCTGAAGACATCAAGGCTCCTTTATATGTCCACATTCCATGGGGTACAACCTGAACTCCCTCCTGGGTCCCTTCCTTTAACAAGTCTGCATTAGGACAATAGAAAGACAACAGCCAGGGTAGCTTCATTGGGATGCAAACAATGCACATTCAGAAAGGCTCCTGTACTAAAAAGAGTTAACACAGCAGGTCTGACTGCTTAGCCTTGAAAAGGCCTGTTTACAAGGTTTGCCCTTGTAAACTAGTCCCTGGGAAATTGAATTTCAGGAGGGTTCTCACCCATCCCTAACTGATAAGATGGTTCACTGTGGCCTGATTGTTTATACAAACAATATGGTTTATATTGAACACCTGCTTCCCTCCTGGGAGTCTGGAATTTGGGTACATGCCAAGCAAGGGGTGCCTGTGTGACCAACCCCCAATAAAAACCATGGGCATTGGATCTCTAACAAACATCCATGGTTGGCAAAATTTCACGTGTTGTCATAACTCATTTGTGACTCCACTGGGAGAGGACTCTTGGAAAACCGCACCTGGTCTCCCCTGGACTTTGTCCCACAGGCCTTCTCCCTTTGCCAATTGTGTTTTGTATCCTTTGGCTGTAATAAGTCATAGCCACAAGTACGATTATATACTGAGTCCTCCTAGTGAACATCAAACTTAGGAGTGGTCTCCGGGGGCCCAGACACAGCCCCACATTTGGAGTTTAATGCTCTGTAGTCACCATTAAATAGTCTTCGTTTTATTTTTAAATTTGTCTTTCTTAAGCAAAGTCATAGGACAATGGAATACACTCCAGAGACTCCCTCACCCCTACCTCTCCTCATCTCCTCTCACTCCTCAGCCCCTATCATTCCTGCATTCAGCCACCAGTGGGGGTCTAGGCATCAGGTAGGCTTGGAAGCATGCACCCTGTGGGTCTCTGGGAGGGGCATGATGGCTGCAGCCCTTGCCAAGACTAACAGCTCCACTATGTATTCAGTGGTTGAGTTGGCAGGGATAAGCTTCTGGCCCACCCTCATCCAGGTACAGAGTGGGGCCAGGCACAGAGGTTGCAGTCCTTTCAGGGGTCCCCTTTTTCATCTGCTGTGGGTGTGACAGTGTGCGCATTGGAAGGGGAGATGCCTGGATGGCATATGACACTTCATGTCAGTCTGACAGCTAGTGGGAGCCCAGTGTCAGGGCAGAGCCCCCAGGCATGTATGGAGGTTCTGCATTTAATTCACAGGATACATGCCCAACAAAGCACACCAGTAAATAGCAAATAAAAACAACATGACAGTTGGCAAGAAAGACTGTGGAAGAAAAGAAAGGCTTTATTTTCTGGTACCTTTAATAATAATTTTTTTCTTGTTTTTTGAATAAGAAGCCTCACATTTTCAGTTTGCATTGGGCCTTGTAAATTCTGTAATCAGCCTGACAACAGCTAAATATGTTGAGCTCTCAGCATTGTCCTTGGATCATCTCATTTCATCCTCACAACTTTCTCCCATGCTTTTAGACTGATATCCTAGGGGTGTGTTTTTCAACATTTTCAACCATGATTTTGAGTGTTAAATATGTTTTACAACATGACCTATAAATATAAATTGAACAAAAGTTCCACTAAATAATATTGCTATTACATATCATAAAATAAAAACCTAAAATTAATATCTAATATGACATTTGATTTTATGAAAAATTAAATATAATGGTAAAAACTCCTCCCAAAATCGTATGAAAAACAAAACTTGAAAGAAAGTGTATTTTATAAAGCTTGACAGTCCAGATCATAAGGGGACAATGATGCATATGTAGATGGAACAGGGTTGAGCCTATTTCTAAACTAGTTTTTTCTTTTAAGCTGATCACAACAAAAACTAATTTCACAGCACTGAATTAATGGGTCACTTTCCATTATTTGAAAAACACTATTCTAGAGCAATGCTTGCCTATTTCTAACCCTAATATTATGCAAAATGTTGGTAAAGTGTTCCACAGAGAAGAGTTTCACAGGCAATAAACATAGGAAATGTTACATATATATTACTTTCCTAGAAATCCACAATGCATATTACCATATTATTGCTTCAGAGAAAATCTGTAGTAGAAAGTGATTTTTCATTCAATCTTTATCAACAATTAGCATATAATCTTTGTTATGTAGTTTTATTGAGTCAAAAAAATAAAAAAACAGTATGTAAATATTTAAAGAGTGAAAACAACAACACTCTATCTTGGATTTTATAGAATAAGGTCAAAATTACCCTCAGACATAAATTCACGGCTTTAACAGACTTTTTTATTTTAAAAAAGGATTTTAAAGCATTAATTAAAGACTAAATTCAAGAAGTTTATCACAAGATAAGACAACAACCCTAAGGAAATCAGGACAAAAGTAATAGAAAATCATAAATAATTTAATGAAAAGCAAAGAGAATAGAATTATTTTTAAAAGGTTGACAAAACTTTGTCAAGTATAACTATTAAAAGAGAGAAAATACAAATAAATAGAAATATTTGTCCATTAGGACAAAAGAGAACAATAGATGTGTGGGTTTGACAATCTTGATGACATAAAGAATTTTCTGAGAAATATGAAGGAGGAAAAAATCTAAACACACCAATATCAATAAAGAAAGGAAAGCATTTCAAAGGAAGTATCTTCAAAGGAAGGCTGGAGGAATAATCACTCCTACCAGTAACTCCTTTCAAACTTTCAGAACTAATTTTTAATGCCCCAGGAAGGAAAATAAAACAAAACAAGAACCTCCTCAGTTTGTCTTATGTAACTAAAATAAATTTGACACCAAACCTAACAAGTACAGTTAAAATTTTATAGGCATAGACCATTAGCACTTATTTTTTTATGAAAGTTAAAGTACATGAATAAAATTTAAAATCAAATGTACAGAACATTAAAATAATAAGCTACCATATCCACATCTAATTAGAGTTTATTCCAGATCTGCAAGATTTAATTTATGGTAGGAATCTATAAATAGCATATGTCATATCAATAAATTAAATAAGAAAGCTCATTACTACTAAGAATGCTTTAAAAGCATTTTAATTAAATTCAAATCCAACTTATGATTTAAAATACCAAAACTCTTTAAATTAAGAATAAAAGGTTATTTCCTTGATATCAGAAGTTCTTAACTAGAAGTTCTAGGGTACATGGATAATAGTTCAGGGAGGCTGTGAGCCCACTAAATTGTGTGCAAAATTGAGAGTGTGTGCCTGCAAACATTTTCTAGAAAAAAAAAACTACCATCAGATTCTCCAAGGAGTCTATGATCCAAAAAACACCTAACAACAATCATTACTTAATAAAATAAATGTCTTTACCTCAGCCAAATTAACTTTATGCTCGACCAAAAAAAAAAAAAAATAGGAAGTATTCTTATAAATAGGAGAAACAAGACAATGATGTGCACTATCCATTGTTACTCTTAACATGACTCTAGGAGCTCTGACTGAAACAATAATATGTAAAACAGGTAAAAACTATAACTACTGCGATAGAGACCAATTTATCACTATACTGTGGTATACCTAGAAACCAAAGAAATCGGTAAAATAAGCAACAAATTATGCAGGGGAGTCCATTACAAAGAAAATATACAGTTATAAATTTGATATTATAATGGCAAAATCCCCACAATAATAATTGTGAAAACTTAAAATGATTAGGAATAAACTCAACATAAATCTAAGAAATTCTATGAAAAATTTCAAAGCATTGTTGAGATAGTACATATTTTAATGGCCAGAAAATCATACTGTTTTCTTAGACTATAATACTTCTGCAATATTTGATATCAATTAGTTGATGTCAAAAAAGAGTTCAATGGAATTTGGTTTTGAATTTTTTAAAAAGAGTTTTAAAGAACATCTAACGGAATAAACAAGGAGAAAAATATATAAACACCATAAGGAAAAAATTTTTAAATGATTTTTTAAATCTATTTAAAAACAGAAAAGAGTAATGCCAATTATTTGCCCTTCCAGATATTAAAACATATTACTAAACTACAATAATTAGAATAATGTAATACTGATAGGTGACACACTTATCAACAAAACGATAAAACTAATCCAAAAATATCTTAGTATAAGATCCATGGTAAAGGTAGAATCACATGTCAATAAGGAAAGGCTTAATTCTTTATTGGAGATTGACAAATTATCTACTTATTTTGAAATAATAAGAGTATTTGTTACCACTTATTAAAAACTTACAGTATGCTAGGCACTATGATAAGTATTTTACATATTTTTCTAACTTAACCCTCAATATTCTTATCAAGTACATATTGTTATTCTCATTTTATAGTTAATAAAATTAAGACCTAGGGAAGTTAAGATATAAAATTAAGTTACAACTCTGGTTAACAGTTAAGCAATATTTCAGGTCCAGGTTGGCCTGACTTTAACATAATCCAAAATAAATTTTATATGCATTAAAGAGTTTTATTATTCCTTTTAAAGCCATAGAGGCACTTCCATTTTCAGGAAGATGGAGTAGACACCCTTTTCCCTATTCTCCTGCTAAGTATAACTGAAAACTCTGGATATTATACATTCATTAAAAAGAAGAAGCAGGCTCGGCACCAGCCACATACACCCAGGCTGGTGGATTCGAACCCAGCTCAGGCCAGCTAAACAACAATGACAACTGCAACAAAAAATTAGCCAGGCATTGTGGTGGGCACCTGTTGTCCTGGCTACTTGGGAGGCTAAGGCAAGAGAATTACTGAAGCCCAAGAGTTTGAGGTTACTGTGAGCTGTAACACCAAGACACTCTACCAAGGGTGACATAATGACACTGTCTCAAAAAGAAAAACAAATAAATAAAAAGAAGAAACAAAAAAGGACTCTGAAATTTATTTTGAGAGAAGAATATAGATCAGTTAGTGACTTTGAGACCCAGGGAATTCCTCATGTGAGTTTCCTAAGTTTTCTTCCTGCCTTATGTAACCAAGCCTTGATACTGCATAGGCTGACAACACAAAAATACAAATGGCTTCAGACAAAGAAATAAAAAGTCCCAAGAAAAGCTTGCTTTCTCTAGCCAAAAGCCCAGGAATGGACAGCCAAGTATAACAGAAAACTTTTGGACAATAACTTCTTTATTCTAAGCAAATATCACAGAAAAACTACCACTCCACCCCCCATCAGTAAGCCCCTAGTGAAGAGCCTAGTCTCCACCCACACTAGACTATGATGAGGTATTCTACATGCTCCCCACCCGCATGTTGGGGTAGGATCAGAGGAAGCCTAGTGGAGGGTTAGAACTTTCATCACCACTTTAGCAGAATGATGGTAGAAATATGAACACTAAAGGTATTGCTGGTTAGCAATCAGAAGGAAATGAGGAGGATGTTACTGAAAACTGAAGAAAAGAAGACACCTACTATATAGTGGCAGAAAACTTAGCTGAACTGTGTGGTACATTTGTGTGGAAAGCAGAACTTGTAAGTAATCCACTTGGATATTTAGCTGAGGGATGTCTGAGCAAAGTGTTGAAGGTGCAGCCTGGTTTCTTTTTGTTTTTTACAGAGAAATGTGAGAAGAAAGAGATGCAATGAAGAAACAACTATGAAATCAAAAGGAACCAGCATTTAATGATTTGGGAAATTCTCAGCCTACCCAAATTGCAAAAGATACTAAAATTAGATTTTACTTTCAGAAAAGCAAGCTCTGGAGAGAAGATCAAGAGTGTGGCTGAACAAATTTTTGTTTGTCCAGCCACACTCTTAGGTGTATGACTAGGTGTATGACTCATGGATTCCCTCAACCATCTCAGCAGAAGCCAGGAATAGAGATGGGATTGTTCAGGAAAAATCTGTGGAGGACTCTCCCTTCTAATGGTCTAAATTCCCATAACACATACAATAGGTCTATGAGATTTTGGAGACTATTACTAAAACAGAAATACTGCCAGCTTTAACTGAAAAGGAACAAAAAGAAAGAAGACCATTGGACTCCCAATTCTACAGGCAGGAAACGGGATAATAAAACTACTTAGCTACAAACACATACCACCCCCCAAGAAAAAAGAATGACTCTAAAGCAAGAGCCTTGAGCCCACAGAACAGAGATTTGTACCCCAAAGCCACAGGCACAGGATAAAAGAGAAGGGCGTCAAACTACACATAATTATTTCCACAATTTAAAACTTAAAAGGAATTTTCCTTCCTTAATTTTGAAATTGCTCCATATCAGTAACCCTTTTCTTCCTTCTGTTTTCTCCCTTCTATAGTGGGAATATCTGTAACTGCTATACTATTCCATTGTAATTCAAGATGAGGTAATTTGTTCTTTAGTTTCACAGATGAAGAGGAATTGTGCCCTATTATGGATCATACCCAGAATCTCACCCTTACTGAATTTGGATTATTTAGATTATGATATTTGGGTATTTGGAGCAATAGCATTTAGATTAGATTATGGATTTTGAGTTGATGCTATAATAGATAAAGGATTTAGGATTGGGATTGAGTAAATGTATTTTGTTGGGGGAGATGAACATGAACCTTTGGGAGCCAGAGGAAAGACTGTAGTGGATCAAATGGTGGCTCCCAAAGATATCAGGTCCTAATACCCAGAACCTATAAATTACACATTATGTGATAAAGACTTTGCAGATGTGATTTTGTTAAGGATCCTAAAGGGGAGAGATTATTCTGGATTATTTGATAGTCCCTAATGCAATCATACAAATCCTTATAAAGAAGAGAAAGAGACTTGACAAGAAACATAGGAGAGAATAAGGTGATGTAAAGACAAAGCAGAGATATTTGAGGATGTTTAAAGATTGAAGTGATGCAGCCACTAGCCAGGGAATGGCAGTAGCCACAAGCCTAGGCTTGGCAGCAGCCACCAAAACTTAAAAGAGGCAAGGAACGGATTCTCCCCTGAAGGCACCAGAGGGAGCACAGTCCTACCAATACCTTGATTTTGGCTTAGTGAAACTTATTTCATATTTCTTGCCTCCAGAACTATAAGAGTATTGTTGCAGCCCATAAGGCCTATGGCTAGGAGGAGTGAGAGTTATAAGAAATACCTCTATAGCTCAATAATGGAACACCTTGGTGAAAGGGCACAGAGAGGGATTTAGCTCTCCTAACAAGCATGAGAGTTCGCAAGATGAGAGCAGTGGTGAATTGGCAGTCTCTACACCTGTGGTGTTGAGAGGTACGAGATCAGCCTTATATTAGGCTGGAGGAGAAGGAAGTCGAAAGAGTGTACATTCTATCATGGACTCGCTGACTCTGACTCTGTCTCCTCTTCTGCCTGCAGAACGCCAGCACAGTATCTCTCTGCTGAAGATTACTAAGCTCTACTAAATAATAAGATCTATCTATTCTAAGAAGACTGCTTTACTCTCTCTAAGTCTCTCTCTCTCTCTCTCTCTCTCTCTCTCTCTCTCCCCTGCTAAAGTAGATAGCCCTCAGGCACCTAAAAGACCTGAGCAAGGTAACCTGGTGGGGTCCACATTCAGAACCTGGTTAAGCTGGGCCCAAGACCTGGCCAGTCCTGGGTCCTGACAGAGTGTAGATTGCTGTTGTTCTCAGCAACCAACTAGTAATTTATTACAGCCTCCACAGGAAAGTAGTACACATGGCAAATATTTCTTCTCTCACCACTCTTATTCAACATAATACTAGAAATCAAACCCAGCACAGTAAGGCAAGGAAAGGAAAGGCATAGATGTGGGAAAAGAAGACATGAAATTTCTCTTTGCCCATGACATGATAGCCTGCATAGAAAATCCCCCAATCTATATTAAAAACCCTCTTAGAAGCAATACATCAATTCAAAAAGGTCACAAAATACAAGATCAACACATAAAACTGAATGTATGTCTACATGTTTATAAGGAACAGATTAACACCAAAATTAAAAACATAATGCCAATTACATTTGCTCAAAAAATGAAATACTTAAGTATAAATCTAAAAAATTATGAATGAGACTTGGATGCTAAAAACTACAAAATACTGATGAAAGAAATCATAGATCAAATAAATGGAAATATATACTGTGTTTATGAATTGGAAGACTCTACATAGTAAAAAGGTCAATTCTCCTCAGTGATATACAGATTAAACCCAATTTCTATCAAAATCTCAATAAAATTTTTTATAAATATAGATAAGAAATTATACCATGAATCTTCTCAGACCACATTGGAATAAAATTAAAAATCAACTCCATCAGAAACATTCATCTCCATATAAAGTTATGTACATTAAACAATCTACTGTTGAATGATAGCCAGATCAGGGAGAAAAGTAAGATGGAAATCAAAAGATTATTTGAACTAAGTTATAAAGGAAACACAATTTATCAAAAAATCTGTGGGATACAGCTAAAGCAGTCCTGAGAGGAAAATTCATAGCCATAAAATGTATACATCCAAAAAACAGAAAGATCACAAATCAACATTCTAATGAATCATCTCAAGGAACTGAAAAAAGGAAGAGCAAATCAATATCAACCCAGCAGAAGAAAAGAAATAAGCAAAATTAGAGCAGAACTAAATTAAATTGATAACAAAAGAATTATACAGAAGATTAACAAAATAAAAGTTGTTTTTTTTTCAAAAAATAAAATTAACAGACCACTTGCTAGAGTAACCAGAAGCAGAAGAGAAATGACTCTAATAATCTCAATCAGGAATGAAAAAGGAAAAATCACAACGGATGCCATGAAAGTACAAAATAGCATCACTGACTATTATAAAAATCTCTATGCACATAAACTTGAAAACTTGGAAGAAATGGACAAATCCTTGGAAACACACAGCCTCCCTGGTGAAAGGGCAGCACTCGACTGACAGAAAGCTCACAGACCACCAAGGCTTGTATAAAAGGTCTTTATTGGCGGAGGATACTGCAGAGCAGCACTGAGGAGAGAAGTGGGGGAATAGGGGGATAGAAAGGGGGAGAGAGGGGAGAGAGAGACAGTCAAAAGAAAAGTGCACCCTTATATAGGATCGGTTAGGGAGAGGTGACAGGATGGTAGAATAGCCAATAAGGAGTTATTGCTCTGGCAGGAAGAGCTGTTAGGGGCAGGCCATAAGTTTGAAATTTTCAGTGGGTAATTGGGATAGGGAGATGAAGTAAGTTTTGCAGTTACCTAACATTCCTCCCTTCCTGATATGTTAAAAATAGAGGGTTGGCCTTGTTATAGGGGATGTCAATTTCTGTCTTCTGTAGCTTCTTCCTGCTGAAAGGGGCATGTAGTTTTAACTGGCCAACTAGAGGGTGATTATGATTTTTTGTTGGGAGGATATAAGTTTTTGCTTTCAGACTGTCCTTTTAGCAGTGGCTGTTTAGAAGTGGTGTTCAGGAAAGTCTTATGGCCTGGAGTAGAGTATACTCCCTTCATGAAGAACAGGGTTTTTTTGTTGTTGTTGTTGTAGGTTGGAGCACCAACTAAGTAGCTACCTGTTGAGACAACTTTGAGAATTGAGTTTGAATAAAACAAGTTATGTATGGAGTCATAGCCAATAGGACAAGAATGACAATTATAGATCTGAGGAAGGGTAGAAGTGTAACCTAGAGTGGGTTTTGAGTGAACTAAGAGGAGAAACTTGATGACTTTGATTTATGTTGGGTTTTTTTGTTTGTTTGTTTGTTTGTTGTTGTTGTTTTTGGAGTTTGAGGCTTTCTTGGAGTGATTGGACTTTGTTGGTGATGATTTTAGACTCATTAACAAAGAAAAAACATCAACTTAAAAGGAGAAAGGTTGGAGGGTTTTTTTGTTTGTTTGTTTGTTTGTTTGTTTTTTCAGTCGGGAATGTAGGCATCGAAGTGCCAGGGGTAGAAGAGTGATTTAGTTTAAGTAAAGTTTGAGTGAAAGTTTGGTTAAGGTAGATTTTAGGGATATGTTAGACTTTTAAACTTTCTTTGAAGATTGAGGATGTAAAGGATTATGGAACTGTTATGGGATACCTAAGGCTTTGATTAAGGTTTGAGAAATGGTGGAGGTGAATTTAGGTCCATTGTTTGACTGTAAAGTACAGGGGATCCTAAAGTGGGGAATAACATTTTTGCATATGATGGAGGCAATAGTGGTAGCCTTCCTATTTGTAGCAGGAAAGAGTTTTAATTTAACTTGAGAAGGTATTTATTAATATTAAGAGGTATTTACAATGTTTGATCTTAGGTATATGTGTGAAATCGAGTTGTCAATCTGTTTTAGGAAGAAGTTTTCTAGCCTGGTGAGTTGGAAAGTGTGGGAGACGAGATTTTGTTTGTGGGTTGGAGCGTTGGTAGATTTTATAGGATTATGTAAGTTGATTCAGAAACTCTGAATCTATTTGTGAGTGAGGAAAGAAAGCTTTGAGGAATTGTAGTAAAGTTTAAGGGTTTGGGGTGAAACAACTATGGATATAGATGAGGCGTTCACGAGTAGGATGTTGATTCGTTTCTTTTACTGTAGCAGCATTAGGAGCAGAAACAAGTAGGAGGTGAGAGGAAGTGTTAGGAGATGAGTGTTGGAGAGTAGCTGTACATCCTGTACCATCAGCTAGGTTGTTATTTTTTTGTATAGGTAAGTGGTTAGATTGATGTCAATGGTAATGAACAATGCCTATAGTTTTAGGTAATTTAGAAGTTTTTAGTAGTTTGATAATAAAGTGAGAGTTAAGAATAGGATTACTTTTGGTGTTACATAAGTCTCGCTTTTTCCATATAGCTACATGAGATAATAATATGTGAAATGTATAGAGTGAGTATAGACAGTGAGAGACTTATTTTGTGTTAGAGTGAAGGTTTTGGTTGGTGTTATTAGTTCTGCTTATTGGTTAAGGGTGGAAGAGGGAAGAGGGGGTGTTTTAATGATTTTATTGGAGGATATAATTGTATAGCTTGCTCTATGAGTTTCTTTATATATAAAAGAACTGTTATTTGAAAACCAGAGGAGATTAGTATTAGGAAGAGGTCTTTTTTGTATGTTGGAGAGGCAAGGGAGAAGAGTATCTAGTGTTTGAAGGCAATCGTGAGTGGGTGATGAGTCAGAGGGAGTAGGTAAGAGGGATGCAGGATTTAATGTGGGACATATGTTAAAAGATATAATGGATCAGATAAGAGAGAGGTTTGAAGATTAAGAATACGGCATGGTGGCAGGGTTTGAAGATTTTTGTATGTTAAAAGATCAGATAGAGAATGAGGGGACAGGACAGTAGTAGGGGAACTGAAAGTGAGTTTTGGGCAGTGCCTTTGGTTCAGCAGAGTAGTGCTCCGGCCCCATATGCCAGAGGTGGTGGGTTCAAACCCAGCCCTGGCCAAAAAAAAAAAAAAAAAAGAAAGTGAGTTTCTTTGATTCTTGTATTAGAGTAACTGTGGCTGCCAACACCTTGAGACAAGGGGTCTAACTTTGAATAGTGTGATCTAGCTGTTTTGAGAGATAGACAATTGGAGTAAAGGTGGGGCCTAGCTGATGTTCAAGTACGTTGAGAGCAAACCGGTTTTCTATAACATATAGGATGAAGTGGCAAGAAAGATCAGGAGGGTAGAGGGCTGGAGCTTCTAATAAAGCATGCTGTAGAGATTTAAAAGAAGTGGAAATGGAGGTTAGGAGAGGCTCATGAGGGTTACCTCAAGTGGCATTATATAAAGGAGTAGTTAGGAGAGAAAATTTGGGAATTTATGGTTTGAGGTATCCAACTAATTGTAAAAAGGAGAGGAGTTCTTATTTTGTGGTGGGTAGAGGAAAATTGCAAAGAAGGCTTTTTCTATCTATGGTAATATTTTTGAAGTCTGGGGAGAAAAGGACATTAAGGTGACTTTTTGTTGGAATAATTGAACCTTTGAGGGAGAGACCCTATATCCCTTATTTGTAAGGAAATTAAGGAGGGAACAGGTGTTACATTTAGAGTTACGTAAGGTGGGACTATAGAATAGGAGGTCATTGATATACTGAACTAAGGTTAAAGGAGAGGGATCATAGGACTGGAGGGCTCGTGAGAATGTTTGGTCAAGTAAGTGGGGGCTGTTATGAAATTCCTGGGGGAGTATAGTTTAAGTAAGTTGGGAAGAAGTCTGAGAAGTAGGGTCAGTCTATGTGAATGCAAATAGATTTGGGAATTAGGGTGTAGGTTAATAAGAATTGGAGAGCAGGAGGCAATTGAGGGTGTTTTAGTATTCCAAACCTTAGGATGTACTTGCTCTGGTGGACTGGGCTAGGGTGATGAGTCTTTGATGGTTTGGGAAAGGACAAGGCAGAATGAGGCAGAAGGAGATGGGTCAGCATCTATTAATTTAAAATTTAAAATGAGGGTGGTATCTATTTGGAAAGTATGTCACAGCCAAGAAGGGTAACTGGACAGGAAGGTAACACTAAAAAGGAATGCATAAATGAGAAATTGCGGTGCTGGAAGATGGTGGTGGAGACGGTCCCATAGCCCATCTCTCCCAGGTCAGCAGGTGAGAGGGTGGGAGCTCTGGATCTTTCCCCGTGTGAACTATTGGAGTGGACAGGCAGCTGGTGAGGCACAGACATCGGGAGGATTGGCATGTTTGAAATATAGTTCTTAACCATGGAAACTGTTGCAAACCATTTCCCCCTGCCCGGCGGAGGGGCAGCCAGCCCCTCCCACAGGGAGGACAGCAGGCCCCAACCCACAAGCTCTAATCGAAGAAAATTCCACTGAAGTGTGGAACACAGAGTTTGACGACCAGAAAGGGGCGCTGCTAGGAACCACGGAGACCCGGGAAGCCCTGGCGTGAGCCGAGGGGTCCGGACTCTGCTGGACTGACACATTGGAATGTCCAAAATGGCGAGTGTATTTTCCCCAGACCAATGAGAGAGAGAAAGAATGGGTGACCAGCCAGCATTACACTAGGCAGGGACTCTAGTGAAGCCTGAGAGGAGCAGAAAAGATACTTTGAGCTGTGGAAGTTGGCGAGGAGGGCCAGCGGGCACTTCAGCTAAAGAATAACTGAAGTTCAAGTTCCCACCAACAGCCCCGCGAAGCCCCCTCCCCTCCAGCATTCACAGCCGCTGCGAGCCACTGTGAGCCACAGCCATAAAAAACGCCACTGCTGGTGCTGCTGTGGTCGCGGTGCAGCCACTGAAGCCACTGCTATCGTGAGCCACAGTGCTGCCGCCCTGCAAATAGTGACACCACTGCCCCCAACACCGCCACGGCCCCCAAGATCTGCAGCGACTGCGAGCCCCCTCCCCCTGCACTCGCCACAAGCCCCGCTCCTGCGCTTCCCTCTCACAGCAGATCGTTGTTGCCGGACTGGACTGCAATTCCATATACATATACGAATAATAATATTTTTGAGATTGGTTTTTTTTTTTTTTTTGAAGATCCTTTTCTTGGAGGCGCTATTGACTAATAATTCTTTACTTCACTTTCTTTTCTTAGGCTATTTTTATTACCTCCTATTCTCAACTGAACATTCTTCTTCCTCTCCCATGTTAATTTCTTTGTTCTCCCTCCCCCTCCTCTCCCTCCCTTCTTATACCTTCTAAGAGT
>CAUYON010021047.1:0-20522 GCA_963573935.1 Arctocebus calabarensis
AAAACTTCAAAGTATCTGTTCCTGGATAACCAGAAAACAGTCTTTGTGTTTGCCTCAGGGTTGCCCAAATCTATTGCTTTTTCTGTGAAGGCAAAAGCCAGTTTAACCCATTAGTGGCTTACTCAAATGAGAAGTACATGAGATATACATGTGGGAATTTCTAACCCCACATTAGGGTGTCAAATAGAATGTTTTGCTTTGAATATAAATAAAGAGCCATTAACTTAATCTTAGATTGTGAATTTAAAATGGTGGATACTGACATTGCTTGTGCATGTTGCTGTGAGTTCAGTTTGAAGGTGAACACCCCTAGAACATGATATTCCCATCTCGGGCCTTTACATAGAAATCACTGAGTTTGCTTTATTCTACTGTCAGCATATATGAGAACTAACAATGCATTTTAGCTGTGATGTCCATTTTTATGAAATTTCTACTAAGAACTATACTAAAAGTAAAGGATGATGGTGGTTCTAATAACTATATACCATTGTAGGCCGTTCATGCTGTGGTGTTTTTCAAGAGGTCAGCATCCCTAAATCTGTTCATTTTATACAGGAGTAAAGAGTGAACTAGGCAACTAGATTAAAAGGTCTAAATATTAAATACTGGGTCAGGCTGAGGATCTCTTTGTCTTCTTTTAGTTGTCTTGTGCCTAAGGAGTGTTTAACTTTTGTGAGGCAGTCTTGTCTGCTCTTGCACTGTAGTGCTTATTACTCCATTGTGAACTAGATTCACTCTCCTCTGGCCTTTTGCCTAAGTTAGGCCCAGCTGAATCAACCCTACTTTTCATTTTAGAAAAGGCTGTTACATGAGAAGTACTGGCAACTGTGCTTTTCCCATCAAAAATCCGTGAATGTTTGCTGAGCATATTATGCTGCTTCCTGAAAAACCTTGTGGCTTTAAGATCAACTTTACCCGTTTCTTTTCTCCTTCCCTCACTTGCCACCTCAGGTGCAAATCTGATCACAGTGTTTGCTTCTTCCATATTCTTGTATCCCCTTCCCCCAAACCCATTATCCATTTGACTTTATTTTACTTTAAAGAACTACATCAATCTTAAATAACATTTATCAAAACTAAGTGTTAGAATCAAGTTACCGCCCCACCCAGGAACCATCTCTTTCCTGGGATGCATGTCCCTCCCAGGAAATAGTGAACGGACCAGTCCAGACCTCGCTAACCTTGTCCCACCTCCTTGCCCAGGTAAAGCTATAGACAGACCAATCCTGGCGGCCCTAACTCTAAACCTCTGTCTGCCATAGCCCACGTGTAGATTTCTCCCTAGTCAGGAATCTCACCCCACCTGCACTCCAGGTGGAATAAAAGCCACTTTGATTGCATGAATTGGATCTCCGTCTTCCTTTCATCGTGAACTTCAAAATGATTTTATCTTTTGATCCAGAACATTGCATATGGTGCCTGTGACTCCCTGGAGAAAGCCCTTTTGTGGGACTGAAAATAAACCCCACCGAACCTAACCAAACGACCCTTGTTCCCGTGACACAAAGAGAAAAATTGCACCCTCTGACCTTGCCTAACATTCATCCACTTCCTACTGAGGTGAATCTTTTTCTAAAAACCTTTTCTTCACTTGTTTCCTCTTCCTGTTCTTACTCTACCTCCTCCTCTCCCTTGCCTCTTTCCATGCTCTTCCGTATTGGTATATGATCTCTCTGCTCCTTTTACCCTCCCTACTGGTGATCGCAAATAGAGGCTGAATCCCCTCTCTTCCTGTCTTCCCTCTGGTGCCCTACTGTGGGCCCAAGCCCCTCTTGCTGCTTAAGGTACATACTGAGGCCAAACCCTCTTTTGACTGAAGTTCTGTGTAGAGAGTCCAGGTAATCTTCTGGCGCCAGCACTGCCAGCCCTACCGTGGGGCTGGATCGTTTTCAATCATTCAGTTCAGTAAATTAGGTTCACTCACTCATCTAGAATCTTCCAGGAGGTTTAGATTCAGCTGACAACGGCATGCAGAGTTCGAGCCCTCTGTAGTTACAGTCTCAGTCCTTTTATTGGTCTTTTTGTTGCCCTTTTTTTCCCCTTTGGAAGTTCCCTTTATTTTCAGTTAACTGCCTCCTTGTTTATTTTCATTCTTTTCCCCCTCGAAAATTATCCTTATATCTTAGCTTTAATCTCATTTACTTTCTCCCTCCAGCTTTTTTTTTTCTTTTTTTTTGGTGGGGGGGGCCAGGTCTAGGTTTGAATTCACCACCTCCGGCATATGGGGCCGGCATCCTACTCCATTGAGCCACAGGCGCCACCCTACCTTCAGATTTTTACATGGATTCCCCCTTCATCACCTCTAAGCTGTCTTCTAACTTACCTCAAAACTCTATGTCTTTACCCTGACTTCAAAACTAAATGCCTCATTTTTCTCTGTAATACTACTTGGCCTATGTACTAACTTGGCAATGGTTCACATTTGCCTAAACATAGGATCTTTTACATCTCAATTTTCACTGATCTCAAAAATTACTGTCACAAATTATCCAAATGGTCAGAGATCCCTTATTCGATGCACTTCTCTCACTCCAAAACATTCCTTCCCTGTGTTCATCCTGTGAACACTCTCAAATTCTCCTTGAGCTAGTACCTCTGAATTTTTCTGAATCATCTGCCTCTCCATTGTCTTCTTTCATTCCAGCAAATAACTCTCCCCAGACTTCCTCCCTACCAGCAAAATTCCACCCCTCCCCACCCCTCTCCTATTCCCCAACACACATTAAGAGAAAAACAAATGGCAAATTTGGGATGGAATAAAACGTGCCAGACCCAATCCCCTAACTCCCCCCCTCAACTTCCTCCCTACTAGCAAACTTCCACCCCTCCCTCCCAACTGCCAGCTCTCCCCCATCTTCACTTCTCCAAAACACAGTAAGAGAAAAAAAAATGGTGGACCTGGGACAGAAGAAAACATGCCAGACCCAGTTTCCTCACATATACTAAGTCTGGCTACACCTTTGGACCTGTCACTTCCAAAATATCACAACCCTTTATAACCTCTTGGAGAGGTTGTAAGAACAGAAGGCATTGTCAGGGTAGATGTCCCATTCTCTCTCTCAGACCTCTCCCACGTAAATCGAAGAGTAGGTTCATTCTCTATAGATTCCACAAAAGACTCTCAAGAATTTAGACATGCAACTCAATCATATGATTTAACCTGGCATGATTTATATGTCATCCTCACCTTCACTCTAACTTGGGAGGAAAGAGAGGAAGTCTGGACTCAAACCCAAATTTATGCTGAAGACCTACACAGAATAGATCAAAGTCTGCCAGGAGACACTAGGGCTGTTCCCTGTGAGGACCCCAATTGGAATTACCAGACTGATGCTACTGGGATCCATCTCTGTAACCACATGTTCCACTGTCTCTTAGAGGGACGAAAAAAAAAAAGCAGCCCATAAGGCTGTCAATTATGATAAGTTAAAAGAAATTACCCCAAAACGGGATGAAAATCTGAACCAGTTTTTAGTTTGTCTTAGCAAAGCTCTCCAGTAATATATTACCATATTGCCAGAGAATAATGAAGGCAGACACATTATTAACATATATTTTATCTCTCAGTCTGCACCTGACATCCCAGAAAAACTCCAAAAATATCCTAAGGCCCTCAAACCCCTCAGCAAGATCTTATTGACCTGGGTTTTTAAATTTTTAATAATCATAAGGATGCTTTTAAAAGACAGCAGCTCTCAAAATTCCAGTTATTGGCTTCTACTATCAGACAAAACCCAGCAGCTTCTCAGAAATCTTCAGGGTACTCTGAAAGAACAAGATTTCCCCCAGGACCATGTTTTAAATGTGACAGGCCAGGTCACTGGACAGAACTATGCCCAAAGTCAAACTCAAACCTTCCCCTCAAATCGTGTCCAACCTGCAGAGACCCTCATAGGAAGTTTAACTGCCCAAGTTCTTCTGAGAATTTGGTTCACAGACACTCCCAGAATGGGGCTGAATTCTGCCCAGGTTCTTCTGAGGACCTGATTCACCAATACACCCAATACGTGACTGAATTCACTGGGCCTGGCTGATGAAGATGGATGGTTTCTGGAGGATCAGAGTGCCCCCCGTATAATTACAAAGTCTGAACTCAGGGTGATTTTGCTAGTGGAAGGTAAGCCAATTTCTTTTTTTACAGACATGGGGGCAACTTTTTCCACACTGCCATTTTATAAAGGTCCTTTAAAACAGACAGAGATCTAGGTGATGGATATTGACAGTAATGTAATCTACTCCCATGCTACTCCACCTTTGTGATGCATGCTTTCTGGACACCCTTTCTCGCATTTATTCCTTATTATTCCCTCATGTAATGCTCCCCTACTAGGTAGAGATAGTCTCTCAAAATTGCAAGCAACCTTGACAATTCCCACCGGCTCCTGCCTCACACTACCCATCCTGCTCCTCTCCAACCCTTCCCCAACAACCCCTCCATTCTCTCAATCTGACCTTGCTATAGATCTTATTGTATGGGACACCTCTCTTCCTTCTATAGCCTCCCATCATACACCCATTCTCATTGCTCTCCATCCCCAGCATTCATACACTTCCCTTCAACAAGATCCCATCCCTAAGCCAGCCCTCAAGGGAATTAAACCAGTCATCCTCAATCTCCTTTCAGCAGGTGTTCTCAGACCTATTAACTCATCGTATAACACTCCCCATCCTTCCTATAAAGAAAACCGATGGCTCATATTGGTTAGTGCAAGACGTACGTGCCATTAATAAAATTGTCCAGCCTGTTCACCCAGGAGTCCCTAGTCCTTATACCATCCTATCTCCCATTACTTCTGACACCTCCCACTACATGGCTCTAGATCTTAAAGATGCCTTCTTTACCATCCCCATTCATGAACTCTCCCAACCCCTCTTTGACTTTACCTGGACAGACCCTGATTTCTCCACCAGCCGACAGCTAACCTGGACAGTTCTCCTACAAGGAATCAGAGATAGCCCTTGTTACTTTGGACAGGCACTTCAGAGCAACCTCCAACAGTTAACTTTACCGGGGAATTCCATAATTCTCCAGTATGTAGACGACCTTCTTTTGTGCAGCCCCTCCCCTGTTGCCTCCCAACAAGACAGCATCCTCTTACTCTCTTTCTTCACTAACAAAGAGTATAGATTGTCCCCCTCCAAAGCTCAATTAACTTCTCCCTCAGTCCGATACCTTGGCATTCTTTTAAAGAGATGAGAAAAACTCATTCTCCGTGACTGGATTCAGGCTATCTCCTCTTTACTTCTTCCTCAAATGACCTCCTTTCCTTCCTGGGAGTTTTAGAATATTTTAGAATCTGGATTACCAATTTTGCAGCCTTGGCTAAACCTCTATACACTATCGCTAAAGGTTCCCCAAAAGACCTCCTAGCCTCAAACCAACTTTGGTCAAACTCTTCCCATTCATCTCCCTGATCCCCGATATCCATTTTGCCTCTCGGTGTCAGAACACAAAGGATGTGCAGTAGGGGTTCTATCACAAAGATCTCACAATGATTACTTCCCAATAGCCTTCCTCTCGAAACAGAACTCACAGTCCTAGGATGGCCCTCTTGCCTCCCAGTGCGAGCAGCCATGGCTCTCCTCCTAGAAGCCCAGAAACTCACTCATCATGCTCCCATATATTTACTTACCCCCATCAAATTCCATCTCTTTTTAAGCACCAACTTTTTTCATTCTTAATCTCCACACATCATTTACTTCAGTTCCTAATCCTTTTTATGGAAAACCCAAACCTTCAGTTTCTCCCTGGTCAAGCATTTAACCCCTCATGTGCGTTAGCTGCTCTCCACTCACATGACCCTCACAATTCACATAACTCATTTCATGATTGCTGGCCTTTAATCACAGTAACACTACACTGTTTTCCAAATATTTCTCTTTTTCCCTTACCTAATCCTGAAGGCACCTGATTTATTGATGGCAGTTCTTTTAAGTCCACTGCTCACTCTATTGCCAAAACAGGTTTTTCTATTTTGTCTTTTTCCCACATTATCACCTCTGCACTCTGCCCCACACACATTTCCTCACAATTAGCAGAACTCTTAGCCCTCACTAAAGCTTTGCAACTCACAAGAGACCACTCCATTAACATAAACACAGACTCCAAGTGCCCTTCCATATAATACATCACCATGCAGCCATATGGCAAGAAAGGGGACTCATTACCACCTGAGACTCCTCTATCATCAATGCCACACTCACAAATGACCTCCTAAATGCAGCCACACTTCCAAAAGAAGTTGCCATTATTCACTGTAAAGGTCACCAAAGTAAAACAGATCCAACTTTTAAAGGTAATCAAATGGCTGATATGGAAAACAAGTGAACAGTATAGCATCCTTATACTCCACCCCCACCCCAGAAAGACAGTACTTGTCGTTAGATAGATTCTCTCCATTATATTCATCTGAAGAACTAAACAATTACCAGCATCTTCCCACACAGGAAGGATGGTTCGTTGAACAGGGAAAATTTATTCTTCCTTCCTCCCAAGCACACAATATCCTCTCTTCCCTCCACAATAGCCTTCACGGTGGCTTCAAGCCTTTCTACACTCTTCTTTTCCCACTTCTTTCTAACCCCAAAATATCTTCCCTTTTAAAACAAATAGTCTGGTCACGTACAGTCTGTACTACAGCCTCACCCCAGGGAGCCATAAAAACATCCCTTTTCTCACTCATCAGGTTAGAGACCAAATACCCAGACATGACCAGCAGAATGAATTCACCCACATGCCTCCTGTATGAAAATATAAACTTCTTCTTGTTTGGGTTGCTATTTTCTCAGGATGGGTTGAAGCTTTTCCCACAACAGGAGAAAAAAAAAAGAAGTTGTCTTCAACCTTCTTCACCACATTATCTTAGATCCGGTCTCCTCAGCTCTATTCAGAGCAACAACGACCCAGGTTTCATTAGCCAGATCACCTCCCAAATCTCCCAAGCCCTAGGAATTCAGTGGCGTCTCGATGTGCCCTACAGATGCCAATCATCAGGAAATGTAGAACAGATGAATAGCATCCTTAAACAACATTTCATAAAATGAGTGATCCAACACAAAAAAAATTGGATTAAGCTCCTCCACATTGCTTTACTCCGCATTCACTCTCTCCCTCACAAACCCCTCTTTTACAGCCCTTTTGAAATAATGTATGGCAGAACTATTATTCTAGTCCTTGGCCCTCTCCCAGACTCTATCATAGGAAGTTATTTTCCTATCCTCCAGGAAACTAGAGAGGAATTTAGAAAAACAATCAATCAGTTTTCATCCCAACCCTCAGCAGAGAAAGTCACAGACCAATTTGCAGGGCAACAAGTTCTCCTCAAATCTCCCTTGCCCTACAAGACTTTATCTCTCATTGGACAGGTCCTAACATGGTTCTTGACCCACGACTATTCACCTCATGGACCCCTCAGTCCATATTCACCAATCCCAAATAAAAGTGTATCCTACAGAAAAACTTCCAACGCTGAAGGACTCTCACTGGAAGTTGCAAGTACTGTCCCCCACCACCTATAAACTCACCAGGATCCCTGAAGAATCCACTTCCTAATAAATGTGTAATATTCCTCCCCATTTTTTTTCTTTTCTCCATAACTCTTGTCAGGATGCCTGACTACCCTCACACGTTCAAAGTTGAGATGACCTGTTTGAAGCCTCTAAAGATCTGTGTTTTTCTTCTTCATTCTTTTTTTCCTTCTGGCTACCCCTTCTGTGGATTCTGGCCTTTCTCCCCTGCCCATTGACCTCAACTAATGATAAAATCACTAATTATAATCCTTCTTATTCTCAGTTACAGATCAGTAATTCTTTGCCTCATCTCTCAGTTTATTGACCAGTCGCCCGAAAACTTATCATATTCTAGCCGTATTGAATAACAACCAGCTCAGACTGAAAATTCAGAAGTATTCCTATAAATGTCACTCCCCTTCCCACTCCCATTTTCTTTCTATGGGCAGTCCATTCAGCCCCCTCTGCAGATAGGAAGCAGCCTGAGAGGCCACGCCCATCCCCTGCCTCCTTATAATAGATTAGGAAGTCAAGAATGATAGAATCAAGTTCCCAAACCACCCAAGAAGGATCCCTTTCCTGGAAAACATGTCCCTCCCAGGAAATAGTGAATGAACCAATCCAGACCTCCCTAACCTTGTCCCACCTACCTGCCCAGGTAAAGCTACAGACAGAGCAATCCTGGTGGCCCTAACTCTAAATCCCTGTCTGCCACAGCCTACGTGTGGATTTCTCCCTAGACAGGAATCTCACCCCAACTGTACTCCAGGTGGAATTAAAGGCACTTTCATTGTCTGAATTGGATCTCCACCTTCCTTTTGTCTTGTGCTTCAGAAGCTCTTTGGGTCTAGAACCTTTCACTAAGGTGATTTTTTTTTTTTTTTTAGAAAACTTAAGTTCCTTTCCCTGGTAACTTTGAAAAACAGCCAGAGTTACTATACATGTATGTGGTTCCCTTAAAATGTTTTGTGTATGTGTGGTGTTTTCATAAAATCTTATCAGTTAACTTTTCTCTGTCTAGGTTTGAGTGTCATAAATCTTTACATGTTCCCCTTGCAAAAGGTGTCCAAAAACAGTGTATACACTTGGTAATATCGGCTCCCATTGTGGAGGAACAGTGCTTTCTAGAGATGCTTTCTAGTTTCAGCATTGGCGTACTACCTGAGAGTATTGCAGTTGTGAGTGCATTCCCTAATTTGTATGGATCAAGCTGAACTGGCCTTTTCTAATTCCAAGCTTTTAACAGCTATCATCATATTTGACTGAATTCCCAGAGGTAATTTCTTTCCTTGTTAGTAGCTTCAGCATTCCAGCTGGGATAGGCAAGCCATATGGTATGACAGTAGTATTTCACCTACTAAGTCTTTTTATCAGAGGGCTCTATTCACAGTAAGCACCAGAGCCTCCTTGCCTTCTTGAGATCAGTTACATTGTCTTTGAAAAAGTGCATGCTTCATTTGAACATAAAATTCATTGAGTAGCAGATGGACTTCTAAATGATTTAAAATAAAATTTCAATCCAACGCTCAGGACACAAACTGCTGTGGTAAAATTGAGCAGTATATAATATGATCAGACTCTAAACTCTGTGTAATTTGCTGTAACCCAGATTGTATGTGTTTTATGTGTGTTTAAATAAATACATTTAATACACATGTGTATACATACACACATATAAAATAGTTCCAATACTGACTTTATTTGAAATGGTTGAATCTAAAGTGCAATATTGGTTTGGCCACAATTAGAAAGTGCAATTTAGTACAAGAGAGGAAAGGACTCAATGGAACATTCACTACATTACAAATCCCAGTATAGAAAACTTGGGGGATGGGATGGGGTGGGTTGGTGAGACAACCAGATTGGTAAATTGATTGAATGCTCTAACTGTGCAATTTTGTGCATAGAGGACCCTGTGCTGTGGAAACAACTGTTCTTACATTTTCATTGTAACTGGACTATTCAGGTTGGCCAGAGGGGAAGAATATTCCTAATTCAAACAAAATAAACTTTTACTTTGTTAAGAAAAAAAGCTTTATTTTGTGTTTTCATCATTGATTTTATTATATTATATTCTTTTATATAGAAATAACTTGGGATCATTTTACTACCATTTCTTCGTTCATTTTAGTAAAGGTAGAATCCATTTTACCATAAAGATCTGACAGGAAGGAACCCACAAAGACTGGCCGTTTTGAAGGGCAGTTAGTCAACATCCTTCATTACCTGGATTACGCTTAGTAATCAATTTAGTAAGTCTTTACTTTGGTACAATCTCTGCAATTGATTCTTACAGAAATGCATTTATGAAATGTTTTTGTACATACACTCACAAATTATTTTAATGCTAAAATATTCTCCTATGATTGATATCATTTTGCTCCATAAGAAGGTTTTTTGAGAATTAAATATCAGAAATTATTTCAATACTATATCCATAATTCATATTTAAAAATTATAACATTTAGGGCCCCTTTAGCATCTGTTTACTTTTAAGAATACAGTTTGAAACCAGGTAAATGTTGAATATTCATATATATTTTTTAAACAGTGTCTTTTGATGTCATTTCTGAGGAGCCTATGGATTTGTCATTTCCTCTTATTCCCATTCCCTGAAGAATGTGATCAAATCTGGAGATAGGAGCTGGACAGCTAGGTCCCTTTTCTTTCCTTGAGGTGGAATACTGAGGCAGGTGGACAGGCAGGTGCGTTTATATCTAGGAGCACTCTGCTGCCATGTGGCAGAGTCCTACGTCTCCAGTGTGAATTGCCTGAGAATAAGGGGGGGGGTACAGTGTAGGGACAGTATGACCCTAACTGTAGTCATAATAATTGCTCTGGTGTAATGGAATTGGGTCGCAGTGCTCAAACTCTTGTTGAGTCCGATTTAAAATTGTTAGGCTTTACATGCCAAAAAACATCTTTTCAACTGCTCATAGTGTAACAACAATCAGCTTCTGGAGTCAGATGATCTTTTTCCCTGGGAGCCATTTTGTTTTACCTTTGTCCTAATCAAGCCACAGGAAGTGCACAGGACAATAGAAGCCATTGCGATGGGTGAATGCGGTGCCCCACCAAAGGGGATGATTCAATCATGTGAAAGACCACGAGGCTCGATGACAGGCTCCCCTCGTGGTGGTGCCATCAAATAAGCTGGAAACCTGTCCCATGTCATAGTACAACACAGGGAGTACAAAACCATCCCCAGTGGCCTGAAGTCACCATCTTATGTTCTCCCCAGTGCCTGGAAGCTGTCTCTGCCCTGGCTGAGCTTTACTCTGACATGTCCTCTAACACTGCTGCCTGCCACAAAACTAAGTAGCCCTATGAAGCTCAGTTATTGACAACACAGAAACAGTCAAGGTGCCCCAGTCACACTCCTGCTGGACAGGGAACAGTTTCACCACCTACTTCCCCAGGATCATGAAGGGGCTCTACCAGGACCTCAGCCTGTCCCTGGAGGCCATGAGAGTCAATGATTCCTACATCCTGGACATCTTTGAGCAGATGGCCCAGAAGACCGGACACCCGGCCCCCTACAACAAGCGCTTGACCATCACAACCTGAGAGATTCGAACCACGCACGGTGAGCCTGATGCTGCCTGGGGACATCAGAAAGTACACTGTGTCCCAGGCCTCCAAGGCCCTCCTCGGTACACCACCCACAAGGACCGCCTGAGCATTGAAATCTAATGCCTATTTTCAGAGCCACCCACAGTTGTCCCAATAGAGTTGTAGCTCACCAAGAGGCAGCATCTGGAGTTCGGGGACTGGTAGCAGGTGGCCTCCTACCGATTTGTGGGGCACTGGCATGTGATGTCCTGCTGATGTTTGAGGCATTCTTTCTGAGAACTAAAGATCATCAACTCTAACATACTTGTAATGCAGTTTACTCCAAGCAAAAGTGCTGGATTTTTCATAATCGTGTTGCATTTCATCTCTTTCCTAAATGGTCATTTCCACTGGCTATCCTTTGTGGGGATATTTTCATTGTAATGATCTTTGTCTTTTTGACACTAATTCTCTCTGAGTGTGTGATGCAACTTACAAGATGTTCATTGTGTAGGAACAGATAACATCCAGAAGCCAGATACAAAAAAAAAAAAAGAAAGAAAGAAAGTAAGAAGAGAATAGTAATGCATGGTGATGGGCACCTGTACTCTCAGTTGCTTGTCAGGTTGAGGCAGGAGATTAAACATTGAGCCTAAGAGCTGAGGTTGCAGTGAGCTATGATGCCACTGTGCTTCAGTATGAGACCTTGTTGCTAATTAAATAAAGAAATAAACAATAATAAGTAAAATAATAAATAATCCAGCTGACTTATGTTAGGGCAATTATTTAGGAGATTTTTCACATATCTAAAATAATACCAATCGCCACTGTGCTGTTTCAGACTAAATATTTTGAACACAAATTTGTAATTTTATGTTAACAATATGTAGTGCATTTTTATGGTTTTAAAATAAATAATTCACTAAAATTGGATTCTAATAAATTTTAAGGTAAACTTTGGCATATACAACTTACATAAAACTCCTTTAGGTTCCTATTAATATTTGGACGTGTAGAAGTTCTCCTGAGACCAAACTGATGTCCATGTTTACACATTTGCAGTGTTGACAAATCAACTGAAAATCTTGACTCCCTTTTCCAATGGATAAGGCCTTCTAAAAGTTCAGTGCTGAACAGTCACCAAGATGTTCAACTCCTATTGCTGATAGAAAGCTTTCTTGTCAACTTCCTTACCTGCATAGGAATGACACTCAAATTTTATCATTAAACATAACACTGGGCTTGGGTTTGAGGCTGTGTGTTCACAGTTGCAGTTTTGTATTCCTAGGCTTTTCAGGAAACATAATAGAGATCAAACATTCACAACATGCAGTGATAGGTACCACATGAGATTCATTTTTTTTTTAATCACTTGGCTTATTCATATAAGTCATATTTAGAGATTAACAAGGAAAAGTCACACACATGGGTCTTCTGCCTTATGTGAGCTAGTGGGACTAGACTCTACAGAGAAAGTCATGAAGAACATAGGATTTGGAGTCAGAGGAGACCTAGGTACAACGCCTAGTTGTGCTTTTTCTAGCTGGACTGCCTTGGCAAAGGGGCTTGACCTCTCTGAGCCTCAGTTTCCTCCTCAGTAGTATAAGGAGTTACATGGATATTGTGAGGTTCCAGAGTGCTAATGCAGACAAATTGCCAGATACATATTCAGCAATCAATGAAAGGTATCTGTTCTTATTCTCAGTCCTGAGATTCATGCCCTCAGGCAATTGGATTAGGTTGGGGTGAGATTCAGTGCCAAACAACTCTGTAAAGATGTTTACCCCACTACCTCGGTCCCAAGATGAGGGACGAGAATATTTCTCTCCTGGGTTAGTGAAGTTGCATAGATGCTACTGCTCTGAGTCATGATGGGAAGTTGCTAGGGAACAATTGGAAGGTGTTCTGTGGTCTACTTGCTTTGGGCGGGTAATGCTCATTGAGGCTATTGTTGGAACCTATGCCCCTTCACTCACATGAAACCCCACTTTCCACACTTGCCTCCTAGCCACACCCCTAACCTCAATTCTATTCACCTCTTGAGTTTTATTCAAATCGTACCTACTCAGAGAAAATTTGCTGACCAGCCTAACCCACAGTCACTGCTCTCTCTTTGAGTCTCAGGGTTTCCAACTGTAAAATGGCATACTATAAATAACACCCCTAAATAACAACAGTGATTAGGTCTGGATGAGAGAACAAATGATGCATGCCAGGTGCCGTGTCTCATATAGGCCTGTGGTGAGTTCCCTGCCTCTTCTGTCTACTCCCTGAAGCCCCAAGATACACGCCCCATGCCCGTGATCACAGAACACCTTCTCTTGATACCCATCTGGGAATATGCCTGTGCTAGTTCTCCGCTGAATCATAATGTCACAGCGCATGGGAGCCACATCTCTTCCTTCCTAAACCTCTAGTATCCATCACTACAATAAACGCCAGCATAACCACTTTTTACTGGGCCTCAGATAGTACACTGTGCTGGGGCCCTCTGATGTGTATCCTATGCACATACATTTGTTCCTCAGCCTCTATCCCCATATTCCGCCCCCCCCCCACAGGTAGGCATACTTCTCTGAACTATGCCAAGGATATTGGGTCAGCTACTACCCAAGCTCACATAAGTAGTAAGTGGCCTTGTAAGTAAGCAAATCTAGGTGTGACTCTCAATCTTGTGCTAGATTAAGATTCTAATGAATGCCAGTGAATTGCTGCATGGGAGAAAAGACAGAAGTATACACCAGAATCAGAGAGATGGTATATGTACTTTGAGTTGGTAGTGGGAGGCCAGCTTCATAAACAGCTGTAGTATTAAAGAATGTGAACTTGGTGGGTCCCTGAGCCTAGTTCAGTGGACATAGTCACTCTAGAGCAGGGAGAAAAGGGAGAGTTGATCGGTCAAGCTAACCCCAAGGCATTTGTCCAAGGGAATTAATTCCATAGTGGTTCCAAAACCCCAACAATTGGCAGTGGAGGACCCAGCCCCTGGGCTTTCACAGTCAACTCTAGGACAACCACGAGTCAGGCAAGCCTTCTTTAAAGAGGGTGGTTAACGTAAAAGCTTTCTTATCCCCTTGGAGTCCAGGCTGTGCATCCCACTCCAATAGATCCTTAGGAGAGAGCAGGCCAGACTATCAGGTGTGGGGTCCACAAATAGGCTCAGACACAAGCTCCACTATACTCCTGCATGAGTGGAGATGGTGAGGCGAGCTGAGGGCATTTGCCACTTACTTCAGCAGACCCATGTGGCTTCAGACTAGCTTGTGGCCATGGCTATGACCTCGCCAGTAGCCTAGAGGACTAGGAACCCTAGCCCAAAACACAGTGCCCAAACGTCTGATCTTGGACCTGAGCACTGTGGGGACATGGGACTGTTCTGAAGGAGGCTTCCCCTGTTGCAAATGTAGTGAGACCTCCTCTGGCAAGTGCTCCCAGGGTCCATTACCTGTCTCTTTGGTCCCCATAGATCTCCCAGAGGCACTTCCCAGACCAGAGGGAAAAGCCCTTCCCTGAGTGTGCTCCAGTCTTTCCAGCTCTCCCTACACTCTGGCTGCCAGAGATTGGGGGTTGAGAAGCCTCCAGGAACAAGCAGGGGACATCTAGGCCCACTCCCTCTCTCACGTGGCCTGCCACAACAGCAGCAAACCGTAATACCTGCTTCCACTCAGAGGATCTTTCCACCCTGCTACGTCCAAGGAAACAGCATGATACAAAGGGCATGAAGCTGGGCTCTGGCAGCATCAGGCAGAGCTGAGTTCCTATACTGACTCCCTCCCCCCCTCAACTGTGTTAGGCCTGACATGATCACTCGCTTAACTCTACAGTCCATAGGTTTTTTCTTGGTCAATTGGCCATATAAATGATGCATACCTCCCAGGAGAGATCCATTTCAGAGGGTTAACATGTACCCCTGCATAACTGCTCAAAACAGGGGAAATAATCAACTGCCACCAACACAGTAAAACTCAGAGAAGACATCAATGTACATCATACAACCCAACCTTCCATGTTATTTATTTATAGTTCTGTGCAACATGGGAAAAATTGTGAGCTGCTCACTGTTCATTAAAATGGGAAAACAAAGAGGATCCTGGAATCAACACCTTCAGGTTCTTTTCATTCTTCATCTGCACTTCAGAAAAACTTTATACACCATATTGCCTAAATGAAAATACAGAGAGAAAAATATGATCAACACTCATATACCCACTGCTCAGCTTATAAGGCATAATCCTACAGATATCTTTGTACCCCCTGCCTACACCTCTGTGACAAAAGGCCCCTTCCCTCTGCAGAAGTATCCCCTCCATTACACTGATATTTCTCATTGCTGTGAATGTCTGTGCCTGAGATAGAGCCATAATGATCTTGGTCTCTCTGGGTCACTTACATTCCTTGCTGAATGCATTTTCATTTGTGCCAATGAATCAGAATTTTACTGTGGATGACCCTTTAGGTTATTTCTAAATTTTTGCCTAAGAAGCACAGTGCTGGATGGGAGGAGCATGAGGGCGAAATGGATAGACGTTTAGGTGAGCTCTCTTGGAACAACAGGTGAGAGCGAGTGGGCTAGATAATACCCAACCTGGAATATTGGCTGGAGTGGTGGTTCAGGGTGTGCAGTAAAGTGAAAGTTGTTGGACTTGGAGTGTATACTGGAGCTGCAAAGACTGCCAGGCAAATTTCTGCGAGCCCACCCTGGACACACGGGTAGCATTGGAAGCAGCTGTGGCA
This sequence comes from Arctocebus calabarensis, assembly GCA_963573935.1. Taxonomy (NCBI): domain Eukaryota; kingdom Metazoa; phylum Chordata; class Mammalia; order Primates; family Lorisidae; genus Arctocebus; species Arctocebus calabarensis. The sequence continues at coordinate 15,799 of CAUYON010021047.1, forward strand.
GCCAGCCCCGCCATAGAGGTCCCAGAAGAAGCCTTTTGCAGTTTTCCGGTTCTTGGGCAAAGGTGTGCACTGTGTAGAAAGAATGGAGAAGTGTCCACTCCTGAGCAGAGTTTGATGGCCAGAGTGGGTTACTCTCTGGAGTGGCTCTGCAACGGTTTGGCGTGGGTGAGACATCCATATGGGAAAAGTTTCCAGACAGGAGGCCGCCATTGTTGACGTAAAAGTTACCACTTGGTAGTTTGGGCAGGTCTCTTGATGTGAACCTAAGGTGCGGCTGTCTGAGCTCCACCTGCAGGGAGCTGTCCTACCAGCGGGACAGGCCCAGGGTTCCCAGCTCTCCATACAACTGTTGTAGGGGCAATCAGTGAGTCCTGCCTCTGAAGATTTTTTGAGAACTGTGAAATCACAGATAGGCAGGGACTGAGTACCAAGAGGATAAACAGGTGATCCCCAAGAAAAATCTAGCTGGAAAACAAGTATAAGCTTCCCAACCTGAGAGGTTAACAGCTGTGTTGTTCGTGTCCAAATTCACAGATCCACTTGGTGTCCTGAAAGTATAATGCAACATAAATATATTCCTACTAAAGTGGGATCCCTGTGGCATATATATATGCTTATGCTTTTTTTTTTTTAATTGTTGAGGATTCATTGAGGGTACAAGAAACCAAGTTTCACTGATTGCAATTGTTAGGTAAAGTCCCTCTTACAATCGTATTTTGCCCCCAAAAGTTGTGGCACACACCAAGACCCCACCCCCGTTGCTTCTTCCCTCTCTCTGCTCTTCCTTTCCCCACCCCTCCCTCATTCTTTCTCTCTCTGCCCTCCCCTTCCCTCACCCCCAACGTGTCATTAATTGTCACTAATTTTCCTCCTATCAAAATTGAGTACATGAGATTCATGCTTCTCCATTCTTGTGAGGCTTTACTAAGAATAATGTGTTCAAATTCCATCCGGGTTAATACAAAGGCTGTGAAGTCTCCATTTTCTTTAATGGCTGAATAGTATTCCATAGAGTACATATACCACAACTTGTTAATCCATTCCTGGGTTGGTAGGCATTTAGGCTGTTTCCACATTTTGGCTATTGTAAATTGAACTACAATAAACAGTCTAGTGCAAGTGACCTTATGAAAAAAAAGATTATTTTTCTTCTGAGTAGATGCCCAGTACTTATGTTTTTATATATATAAAAGAAAAAAGAAACAACAAAAAAATTTATATAATATATATAACAAAAATATTTTTTGTTGTTGCTTTTTTCTTTTATATATATAAAAACATAAGCATAGATATATATATATATGCCATAAGGATCTGACTTTAGCAGAAATATATTAATTTATTTAAATTTTTATTATATCATAGCTGTGTATCATTAATGCAATCATGAGGCAAAAAGTGCTGGTTTCATATGGAATCTTAAGTATTTTCATAAAACTGGTTAACATAGCATTCATGGCATTTTCTTTGTTATTGTGTTGAGACCTTTATATTGTACACTCAGGAAGTTTCACCAGTACCCTTCTAAGATGCACCATAGGTATGGGCTCACCAATTACCCTCCCTACCCACATCTTCCACCCTCCCCTTCCTTCCCTTGCACCTTTCCCCATATTCTTGTGCTATAATTAGGTTATAGCCTTCATATGAAAGCTATTAATTAGTTATATAGTAGGGGAGTACATTGGATACATTTTCTTCCATTCTTGAGATACTTTCCTGTTTTTTTTTTTTTTTTTTTGAGACAGAGCCTCAAACTGTCACCGTGGATAGAGTGCTGTGGCATCACAGCTCACAGCAACCTCCAATTCCTGTGCTCAAGCGAGTCTCTTGCCTCTGCCTCCCAAGCAGCTGGGACTACAGGCACCCGCCACAATGCCTGGCCATGTTTTTGGTTGTAGCCATCATTGTTGTTTGGCGGGCCCAGGCTGGATTCGAACCCACCAGCTAAGGTGTACGTGGCTGGCACCTTAGCCCATTAAGCCATAGGCACTGAGCCAAGATACTTCCCTAAGAAGAATATGTTCCAGCTCCATCCATGTAAACATGAAAGAAGTAAAGTCTCCATCTTTCTTTAAGGCTGCATAATATTCCATGGTGTATATATACCACAATTTATTAATCCGTTCATGGGTTGATGGGCACTTGGGCTTCTTCCATGACTTAGCAATTATGAATTGGGCTGCAATAAACATTCTGATGCAAATATCTTTGTTATAATGTGATTTTTGGTCTTCTGTATATATACCTAGTAGAGGAATTATAGGATCGAATGGCAGGTATATTTTTAGATCTCTATGTATTCTCTAAACATCTTTCTAAAAGGAGCATATTAGTTTGCATTCCCACTAGCAGTGTAGAAGTGTTCCCTTTTTTCCACATCCACGCCAACATCTTTGGTTTGGGGATTTTGTGATGTGGGCTAATCTTACTGGAGTTAGGTGATATCTCAAAGGAGTTTTGATTTGCATTTCTATGATGATTAAGAATGATGAGCATTTTTTCATGTGTCTGTAGGCCGTGGGCCTGTCTTCCTCAGAGAAGTTTCTCTTCAAGTCCCTTGCGCACCCTGAGATGGGATCACTTGTTCTTTTCTTTCTAATACATTTGAGTTCTCTGTGGATTCTGGGTATTAAACCTTTGTCAGAGACATAAACTGCAAATATCTTTTCCCATTCTGAGGGCTGTCTACTTGCTTTACTAACTGTGTTCTTGGTTGTGCAGAAGCTTTTTAGTTTTAATGGGTCCCAGTAGTGTATTTTTAATGCTGCTTCAATTGCCCAGGGGGTCCTCCTCATAAAATATTCACCCAAGCCGATTCCTTCAAGAGTTTTCCCTGCACGTTTGTTTAGTATTTTTATTACTCTTTTTCTTCTTACATATACATGTGTTAATTAGGTTTCCACTTCTTGCCTTCACAGAATTTAAAAGAGTTAAAATTTAATAACAATAGCAATGTTATGATAAGAACTAGAAACAAAAACCACGTAAAGAGTGAACAAAGATAAATACTTTCAGAAAAGAAAACAGACGATTACTGCATCAAAATATTAAGCAATATTAATAATAATAAAGCCAAGAAAGTAACATTCACATTGTCAAATAAGAGTATGTCTATTATAGAATGCTTTGACTGTGTGGCTCAGTATGAAGTCATCAGCTAACTTCTTATATTTTTTCCCAAAGTCACAAAAAATAGACAACTATTACTGTATAAATAAAAGTAAAAGAGAGTTTCAGGAAACAGATCATGCCAATTCTTATAGACAATAAAAAAGAAGAAGTATTTCAAAGTCATTCTACTTGATCTGGATACACCTGATATTAAAATTGGAGAAAATACATTGTTATAAAGGGAAATTACTAACATATTTTCATTATAAATGAGGATGCAATATCCTAAACAACATATTGACAAGTTGAATTAAAAATTAATATTTAAGTAATGTACTTTAGTCAAAATTGAATTTATGTGAGAATTAGTCACTATTTTCCTTTATTTTTTTATTTTCTTTCCCTCACCCTCTCCCTCCTTCTCTCTGTCTGCTCTCCCCTTTCCCCATGCCCCACTGTGTCATTATCATTAATTGTCCTCAAATCAAAGTTGAATACATAGGATTCATGCTTCTCCATTCCTGTGATGTTTCACTAAGAATAATGTGTTCCACCTCCATCCAAGTTAGTACAAATGCTGCAAAGTCTCCATTGTTTTTGATGGCTGAATAATATTCCATGGTATACATATACCATAGTTTACCAATCCATTCCTGGGTGGAAGGACATTCAGGCTGTTTCCACATTTTAGCAATTGTAAATTGGGCTGCGATAAACAGCCTAGTACAAGTGTCTTTATAATAAAAGTTTTTTTTTTTCCTTCTGGATAGATGCCCAGTAATGGGATTATGGGATCAAATGGGAGGTCTTTTTAAATCTCAAATTAGAGATTTAAATGAGACTTTAGAACAACTGTGCTTGATAGATTTATATAGAACGCTCCATCCTAAAGATACAGAACATACATTCTTCTCATTGTCCCATGGAACATTCTCCAAAATCGATCATATCCTAGGACACAAAACAAACCTCAGCAGGATCAAAAGAATTGAAATTCTACCATGCATCTTTGCAGACCACAAGGCACTAAAAGTGGAACTCAAGTCCAGCAAAAATGCTCAACCTTGGGCGGTGCCTGTGGCTCAAAGGAGCAGGGCGCCGGCCCCATATGCTGTAGGTGGCGGGTTCAAACCCAGCCCCGGCCAAAAACCACACACACACAAAAATGCTCAACCTCAAACAAAGGCATGGAAGTTAAACAACCTATGTTGAATGACACTTGGGTCCAGGAAGAAATAAAAAAGGAAATCATTAACCTCCTTGAGTATAACAACAATGAAGACGCAAACTACCAAAGCCTATGGGATACAGCAAAAGCATTCTTGAGAGGAAAATTTATTGCTTTAGAAGCCCACATTTGAAAAACAGAAAGAGAGAATATCAACAAACTCACAAGCCATCTGATGGAATTGGAAAAAGAAGAACAATGTAAGTCTAAGCCCAGCAGAAGAAAAGAAATATCCAAAATTAAATCAGAGATCAATGAAATTCAAAACAAAAGAATCATTCAGAAAATTAATGAAACAAGGAGTTGGTTTTTTGAAAAAATAAATAAAATAGATAAGCCTTTGGCTAGACTAACTAGAAATAAAAAGGTAAAATCTCTAGTA
>CAUYON010021048.1:0-11405 GCA_963573935.1 Arctocebus calabarensis
AATGAACGGAAAAACTCTGGCAATATGAATAATCAGAGTAGACCAACCCCTCCAAGTAAACGACAAGGCAGAAGCATAAGATCTCCTGCATAGGCAAATGGCGGAGATGTCTGAAATCGAATTCAGAATCTGTATTGCAAATAAGATCAGCAGAAGGGAGGAAAAGATGGAATTAGAATTTTAAGCAGTAATTCAAAAGATGACCCCAAAGATGTCTCAAGAATTCAACGAATTCAAAGACAAAATGACCAAAGATTTTGACACAGTGAGACAAGAAGTTGCAGCCCTTAAATATCTGAGAAATTCAGTAGAAACCCTCAGTAACAGAATGGAGCAAGCAGAACAAAGGATTTCTGACATGGAAGAGAAAGCTTTCGAACGCTCTCAAATCTCCAAAGAGAAAGAGAAATGGAAGGCAAAAACAGATCAGTCTCTCAAAGAGCTCTTGGATAACTTGAAGAAAACCAATATTCTCCTCATAGGGATCCCTGAAAGCAATAAAGCAGCCTCACAAGACACAGAGTCTCTTATTCATGAGATTATGAAAGAGAAATTTCCAGACATGCCAAGAGATTCTGAAATTCAGATAGCAGACAGTTTCAGAACCCCAGCACGACTCATACCAAATAAGACATCCCCTGGGCGGCTCCTGTGACTCAGCGAGTAGGGCGCTGACCCCATATACCGAAGGTGGCAGGTTCAAGCCCAGCCTCGGCCGAACTGCAAAAACAAAAAAATAGCCGGGTGCTGTGGCGGGTGCCTGTAGTCCCAGCTACTCAGGAGGCTGAGGCAAGAGAATCACTTAAGCCCAAGAGCTGGAGGTTGCTGTGAGCAGTGTGACGCCATGGCACTCTACCCAGGGCGATAAAGTGAGACTCTGTCTCTACCAAAAAAAAAATAAAAAATAAAAAATTAAACCATTTCTTGCTTCCAAAAGGTTGGGACCACGGGTAATTAACTGTAATACATGTACCATACTAATATGTAACTACTAATAGTGATAACTGTGTTCTGTGTGCTAAGGTGTATGGAAGCTCTACAGGCTTCTGTAAATCTAAATCTATTTGAAAAAATAAAGTCTAGGCCAGCCACAATGACTCACTTCTATAATCCTTGCACTTTGAGAGACCAAAGCGGGTGGATTGCTAAAGGCCAGGAGTTCAAGACCATCCTGGGCAACATAGTGAGACTCCATGTTTACAAAAAAATTTTTTTAATAATTAGCCAGTGTAGTGGTGCGTACTGGTAATCCTACTTGGAAGGCTAACACATGGGAGGATCACTTGAACCCAGGATTTTGAGGCTGAAGCTACAATGGTGCCACTGCATTCCAGCCTGGGCAACAGAGCAAGAAAACCAAGTCTATGTTTTAAAAGAAATTCCATTATCATTCTTGCTTCTTTTTTAATACAAGAATAAAATTTAGGGCAGTGCCTGTGGCTCATTGAGTAGGGCGCTGGTCCTATATACCAAAGGTGGCAGGTTCAAACCCAGCCTCGGCCGAACTGCAAAACAGAAAAATAGCCAGGCGTTGTGGCAGGTGCCTGTAGTCCCAGCTACTCGGGAGGCTGAGGCAAGAGAATCGTCTGAGCCCAGGAGTTGGAGGTTGCTGTGAGCTGTGTGTGATGCCATGGCACTCTACCGAGGGTAATAAAGTGAGACTCTGTTGGCTCTGCGCCTGTGGCTCAAGTGGCTAAGGCGCCAGCCACATACATCTGAGCTGGCGGGTTCGAATCCAGCCCGGGACCGCCAAACAACAATGACAGCTGCAACCAAAACATAGCCAGGAATTGTGGCCAGGGCTCCTGTAGTCCCAGCTACTTGGGAGGTGGAGACAGGAATCGCTTGAGCCCAGGAGTTAGAGGTTGCTGTGAGCCATAATATCACAGCACTCTACCCTGGGCAACAGCTGGAGGCTCTGTCTCAAAAAAAAAGAATAAAATTTACTTTGTAATATAAGAAAATGGTCTTTATTTCTTTATCTTCCCTGATTGCCCTGTCTAGAACTTCATTATGTCGCATAAAAGTTGTGACATCCTTACCTTATTCCAGTTCTCAGAGGAAATGCTTTCGACTTTCCTCTGTTCAGTATGATGTTGGCTGTGGGTTTGTCATAAATGACTTCTTTTATTTTGAGGTATGTTACTTCTATGCCTAGTTTGCTGAGGTTTTTATCATAAAGAGGTGCTGGATTTTATCAAATGCTTTTTCTCCATTTATTGAAATGATTATATGGTTTTTGCTTTTTTGTTTGTTTGTTTTGGGTTTTTTTTAGAGACAGAGTTTCACTTTGTCTCCCTCGGTACACTAGCATGGCCTTACAGCTAACAGCAACCTCCAGGTCTTGGTCCTAGGCAATTCTCTTGCCTCAGCCTCCTGAGTAGCTGGGACTACAGGCTCCTGCCACAACGCCCAGCTATTTTTTTGTTGCAGTTTGGCTGGTGCTGATTTGAACCCACCACCCTCAGTATATGGATCTGGTGCCCTACTCACTGAGCCACAGGCACTGCCCTTGGTTTTTATTTTTAATTCTGTTTATATGATGAATCACATTTATTGATTTGCATGTATCGAACCATCCTTGCATCCTTGGGATGAGACACACTTGATTGTGATAGACTACCTTTTTACCGTGCTATTGGATTTGGTTTGGTAGTATTTCATTGAGGATTTTTGCATCTTTGTTCATGAAAAATATTGATCTATATTTTCCTTTTTTCTTGTTGTTGTGTTCTTTCCTGGCTTTCATATCAGGGTGATACTGGCTTTGTAAAATGAATTAGAGAGGGTTTTCCTTTCTCTATGTTATGAAACAGGTTCAGCAGAATAGATGTCAGTTCTTGGTAGGTCCAGTAGAATTCAGCTATGAATCCATCTGATCACAGGTATTTTTTTGTTAAGAGATTTTTAAATTACTGTTTCAATCCCACTACCAATTATTGGTCTATTTAGGATTTCTATTTATTCTTTTTTTTTTTTTTTTTTTGAGACAGAGCCTCAAGCTGTCACCCTGGATAGAGTGCTGTGGCGTCACAGCTCACAGCAACCTCCAATTCCTGGGTTCAAGCGAGTCTCTTGCCTCTGCCTCCCAAGTAGCTGGGGCTACAGGTGCCCACCACAACGCCTGGCCATTTTTTTTGGCTGCAGCCATCATTGTTGTTTGGCGGGCCCAGGCTGGATTCAAACCCACCAGCTCAGGTGTATGTGGCTTGCGCTTTAGCCCGTTGAGCCACAGGCACTGAGCCTCTATTTATTCTTGATTCAAGTTGGGTGGTTGTTTGATTCCAAAAATATATACATTCCTTTTGGATTTTCTAGTTTGTGTGCACACAATACTATTTTCCATAATGACTGCACTAATTTACCAACAGCGTGTAAAGGTTACTTTCTCTCCACATCCTTACCAACACTTTTTATCTTTCATCTTTTTCTTTTGTTTGTTCAGAGATAGGGTCTCACTACCTTGCCCAGGCTGGTCTCAAATAAAAAATATTTTCTTTGTTACTTTATGTTTTTCCTCTAGTTTGAAATAGCAACTATCAGAAAAGGCTCCTAGAATCTCAATTTTGGCGGGGGGGCAATTAAAGAGTTAAATTTTGTTGGCTTTCTGATTGGGTTGGAATGATGACAATCAGTTCTGACTCATCTTACCTAGCCACCCTTCACCCCCCCCTTCTCTATCTTAATCTGCCTACTCCCGCCCTTGAAAGGCAGTCGGTTGGTGCCTTTGGTGCCTCCCAGGTTCTTTCAGCTCTTTGTCCTGGGGCTGTAGTAGCTGACATTTCCTCCTTCCCTAGGATCATGTCCCTATCTCAGTTATTCTCATACCACGTCACAGTTTGTGATACATACGCACTTTCTGTACATAGATACAGAATATTTACATCATGTTCTTACTTAAGTAAGCTGACTTTTGTAAACTTGAATACATCTGTGCCATTATTACATCAATTCATTTCGCTAATATATTAATGCATTTGTTTTGAAAAGAAAACTTTGTTAGTACTCTACATGGGTAATACAGTTACAGCTAACTGTAAAGTAATCCAAAAAAGACAAAATAATGTCATTAATTCCAGCTAAATAGTACTGCCAACTGTAGGCTGAGAGCTATGGAGACCTGTTTTTTGCTTAAAAGAGAGAAAAAGACTAGCAAGTGAGAAGTCGTAAGGGCAAACTAGTGTCTAATAGAGACTTACTTCTTGAAATCATCATAAAAGGGAGGGAAATTTAAAGGGAAACTGCTGAAGCAACCTGCAGAATGGGGAAGGAGCTGAGATTACTCCAATGCCCTCCTGGTGGGGCAGCTGATGGTTGGTGTGGGCTGGGAATAGGGACAGCAAATGGCAAATTTAAATCTCTAAAGAAAAGGAAATGCTACAATACACAAGTTTACTGTATTTGGAAAATCATAAGTGTGAGTGCACGCATACACAATTACAGCATCAAGGATGAAGGAAAGGAGAAAATTAAGTGCCCTCTGTTCCCCTTGACTGCCGTGTAACTCTGTGAATCACGTCTTTAGAAATCATCCAATCACAGCTCATTGCTTATCTGTCAGAGGACATGATCTAGATGCTCACATAACTGTTTCCCTATTTAGAACGAAAATGTCAGCAAGAAAAAATAGGCAAGCATAATTGATTAGGATATGTGTCCAGCTTTCTACACTTTCCTATCTTTTCACTCATTATTACCTTTCAGAATCCTCAAGGACAGAAAAAGTTAGCTTTTTCTAGTTCCTTCAAAACTCCTATGAAATGTCCTGGAGACAATCGAGCACTAGATTAATAGTTCGTGTTGATCCAAATCTTCAAAGCCAAGTGCCCATGTGGGTTCCTTTATCTACCAGGAGTCACAAGAGCAATAAAGTCTCCCCTCAAGCTCCCTGTATTAAAATGCTAATTGCTATCTGGGGGCTGGCATGGATTTCGTCTTATGCATCAGCCTAAAGTAAAGTGGAGAACTTCAGGGCTTTTCTTTTCTTTTCTTTTCTTTCTTTCTTTTTTTTTTTAGACCTGGTTAAGGGGGCAGTAAGCTACAGACTTAGTGCCAAATGCAGCCCTGCCACCTGTCTTGGTACATGGTACAGCCTTTGAGCTAAGAATTGATTTTACATGTTTAAATGGTTGAAGCAAGAAGTATGTATTTCTTGGCAGGTGAAATTATGTAAAATTCAAATTCTAGCCAGTTGTATTGGAATATAGCCACACTCTTTGTTTATACATTTTTTTATTTTTTACTTTTTATTTTTAGGGGCAGAGTCTCACTTTGTCCCCTTGGAGGAGTGCCTTGGTGTCAAAGCTCACAGCAACTTCCAACTCCTGGGCTTAGGCGAGTCTCTTGCCTCAGCCTCCCAAGTAGCTGGGACTACAGGGGCCTACCTCAACACCCAGCTATTTTTTGTTGTAGTTTGGTTGGGGCCGGGTTTGAACCCACCACCATCGGTATATGGGGCTGGTCCCCTACTCACTGAGCCACAGGCACCACGCTATACATTGTTTTTGATACTCTCATGCTACAATGGCTGAGCCCAGGTAGTTGTGATGCAGACAGTACGGCCAATGAAGCCTATAATATTTACTATCTGGTTCTTTACAGAGTAAATTCGCTGATGCCTGACTTACACCATTAGTTTCAATTTGGCTGCACATTGGAATCATTTGGAAAACTTTTAAAAATACAGAAGCTTTGCTGGCTGGTCTCAGACATTCTGATTAATTTGGTCTGAACACTGGGACTTTTAAAAACTCTCCAGTGATTAGCATGTGCTGCCAAGTTCAACAATAGCTGACCAAGACAGCTGCTTCTCAAACTTTAGTGTGACACAAATCACCTGTAGTCCTGTTAAAATGCAGATTCTGATTTAATAGTCCTTTTGGGGAGGGATGCTGAGATTAGCATTTTTCTCCCTGGTGGTGCCAGGCTGCTGGTCCATGGACCACACTTTGAGTAACAAGGTTCTCACAGTCCAGCCCATCCTAAAAAGAGAGTGGAAAAAGAAAAATGTTTCCACAGGTCTTTTATATTCTCTTATAGATAGGTTAAAAGAGGGGCTGGGGCTCATATCATGGACATTTTAGGCATCCTTAGTAGAGTGGAAATCATCCTGTATGTTGAAAGGGATTTTCATCCTTTCCCAGGAAATAAATGGAAATTTCTGTTCTCACATCAATACATTAAGACTTTCCACGTTCCTTGGGGCAATGAAAGAATAATTATAGCTTTCTCCTTTTGCCCTCCCATTTCTTGGAGAAAGTTTTTGAGAAAGGTGATAGAGAACAAGGAAGAGACAAATCTTCTGTTGGTTAACAACCTTGAAATTGTAGACTCAAGCTCGGTGCCTGTGGCTCAAGCTGCTAAGGCACCAGCCACATACACCTGAACTGGCAGGTTTGAATCCAGCCTGGGCCTGCCAAACGACAATGACAACTGCAACCAAAAAATAGCCCGGTGTTGTGGCGGATGCCTGTGGTCCCAGCTACTTGGGAGGCTGAGGCAAGAGAATCTCTTAAGCCCAAGAGTTGGAGGTTGCTGTGAGCTGTGATGCCACAGAACTCTACTCAGAGCAGGACAACAGCTTGAGGCTCTGTCTCAAAAAAAAAAGAAAGAAAAAGAAAAGAAATTGTAGACTCAGACTATTTGTTAATCCACTGCGCCCAGCTAGTTTTTCTTTTAAAATCAGTTTTATTAAGATATAATTTACCTGTTTAAAGTATAAGACCCAGTGACATTCAGTACATTCACAGAGTTGTATAATTATCACCAGTGTCTAATTTTAAGCCATTTTTATTAACCCCCAAAGAAACCCCATGCCCAAGAGCAGTCACTCCCAATTCCCTAGTTGTATGTGGATTTACAACTAGTCTGAGTCCACTGACCGAGAGAAATGCTTCCCTGACTGGCTATGGTGAAATAGCTACTTTAGGAATTAACTAGAAGGAATAGAATGTCCTTCCAGGCATAGAAATATCTGGAATTGTCCAGCCTGAGTCTTTTGAAACTCCTTTCGGGTAAAATTGAAAAGGGAGACACAACTCAATTTTATGCAGACATTTTATTCCTATCATCACCCTTTGAGATGAAGAGGATTAAGAATGTGGCATTTCATGGCTTGGTGCCTGTGGCTCAACAGGCTAAGGCGCCAGCCACGTACACCTGAGCTGGCGGGTTCGAATGCAGCCCTGGCCACCAAACAACAATGATGGCTGCAACCCAAAAATGGCCAGGCGTTGTAGCGGGTCCCTGTAGTCCCAGCCACTTGGGAGGTGGAGGTAGGAGACTCGCTTGAGCCCAGGAATTGGAGGTTGCTGTGAGCTATGATGCTACTGCACTCTATCCAGGGTGACAGTTTGAGGCTCTGTCTCAAAAAAAAAAAAGAATGTGGCATTTCAGATTCTCATCACCTTATCTCATTGTTAGGACAGTGGATTAGAAATAGGCTGTTCTTTTAAACACTTTTTTTTTTTTGCAGCTTTTGGCCAGGGCCGGGTTTGAATCTGCCACCTCCCCCGGCATATAGGGCCAGTGCCCTACTCCTTTGAGCCACAGGCACCGCGCTTTCAAACACTTTTGCCTGCCAGTCACCTACAGATTGCTGTTTATAACCCCAAACCTATTTCTCATTCAGATCTGCTTAATCTTGTGAAATATAAATATGCATGAACCTTAAATACATGAACATGATACTGAGGGGTTCTGTAGAAAAAAGTTTCACTTCCTGTTTCCTTGGCCCTGAAGTGAAAACCCATCTCAAGGAAATTTTCTTATCATAGCCTCAATTTGCATAGGGGAAAAATCTTCTTCTCCTAAATGTAGATGGTTTGCCTTTGAGATTCAAGTAACCTGACAATGACTGAAGTGTTGATGACTCTACACTAAATTTCACATGTCAACTAAAAGCCCATACAGATTGGATTGGCCCAGGAGGCCATATAATACTAGTTAAGAGTGTAGAGGGAAGGGGATGGGATAAGGAAACTCAGCTGGAAACACCCCTAGATTAGCCCATATCCAATCAGGTGTCAACCTCTTTATACTCTCACCCACTCCCTGCTCCACCCCCATTCACTGGTCTTCCTAGAATTCTGTCAATCAGATGAAAGTAAGGTGGTAGAGAACAAGGAAGAGACAAAATTTATTTATTTATTTAATTTATTTTTTGAAGCAGAGTCTTGTTCTCTTGCCAAGACTAGAATGTCATATCCTCAGCTTAGCTGGAACTCCTGGTTTCAAGCAATCCTTTCGCCTCAGGCTCCCTAGCAGCTGGGGCTACAGGTGCTGGCCACCACACCTGGCGAATTTTTCTGGTTTTAGTAGAGATGGGGTCTTGCTTTGCTCAGGCTGGTCTCCGACTCCTGAGCTCAAGAGATCCTCCTGCCTGAGCCTCCCAGAGTGCTAGGATCACACGTGTGAGCCACTGCACTCAGCTATTTTTTTCTTTTAAAATCAGTTTTATTAAGATATAATTTACCTGTTTAAAGTATAAGACCCGCAACATTCAGTACATTCATTCACAGAGTTGTGTAATCATCTCCAGTGTCTAATTTGAAGTCATTTTCATTACCCCCCAAAGAAACCCCATGTGTAGGAGCACTCATTCCCAATTCTACTCTCTCCCTAGCCCCAGGCAGCCACGAATCCACCTTCTGTCTCTAGGCATTGACCAAGAAGATTTTGTAGGGCGGCAGCCCCTTATACCTAGGTTGTCGGGTTTGAACCTGGCCCTGGCCAAACTGCAACTAAAAAATAGCCGGGCGTTGTGGCGGGTGCCTGTAGTCCCAGCTACTCGGGAGGCTGAGGCAAGAGACTCACCTAAGCCCAGGAACTGGAGGTTGCTGTGAGCTGTGACGCTACAGCACTCTGTCATGGGCGACAAAGTGAAACTCTGTCTCTACAAAAAAAAAAAAAAAAAAAAAAATTCCCAAAGCTCTACTCCAAGTGTCCCTCCCATTCTCTAGTCTAGTTTTGTGTCCTCTGCTCCTTCCTTTATGGGTCAACAGGTGATTTTAGTAATTGTTTTTCACAAACCGACTTTGGAAAATTGGCTCTCATTTTGCTGGCTGAACAGGATATAGGAATATACCTTTGCAAAGCCTTACAAGATGTTTGTTCAGTGATAGTTAATTACACAGTAATTTGGAAGAACATCAAGTCATTTTGGAGTTGGTTTACCTGCTATCCAGAAGCAAAAATGAAAGAAAAAGAAAAAAACAATGGCATTTAGGCCTCAACCTGTAACAGATTTTGAAGCATGTTAAGTTGTAAAAATCATGTCAGGCAGGGTTTACGTTTTGAGAAAGAAAACCTTTTATTTGAGGAATGCAAGCCTCATTAAAATGATCAAGCCCAGAAAGGCATTTAAAACAACAGCAGTCACGTCCTCATTTTCCCTGGAGCTAAATAATTACCTCCTGAATCCACAGTGCTAAGGGGCTCTAGACAAACTGACTTCCAGTGGCTCTGAAATGCCTTACCGCCTATTACACACCCCCTGGGCAATATACAGCCAATCACTGGCCAATGTTATTTTTGTAAACCAATGAGAACGGCTGACGACAAGCTTTATAATCACCGCCTGTCCTGATTTGTCTTCCTTTTCTTTAGTAATTTGAGCCTCTCCCTGAGGATGGTCCCATTTCCTCTGAAAGCAAGTTCTGGGTTACCTTGGCTAGGGTCCTTCCAAACCCCTGCATACCCGCACCTCCGCCCTACCCTCAGCAAGGCAATCACTGCTGCCCCCAGCCCTCCTCTCCATCCCAACCGCCGGCGGCCTGCTGAGCACCTCCAGGCCATTTCTCAACCCCTGCCCTGCCTTTCCTCTTGCTCTCCCATCTTCTAAGATGTGCTGTCCAGTCCTGGCCGGGGACTAAGATGACCGCTCCTCCTCTTCCTCCTGCTTCCCCGCCGTGGTTCTGGAGCCTGGCTCGCTTAGTGTCTGTCCTGTCACTAGCTGATTCTACATCTAAATAAACCTCTTTTTATATCAGGAACAAAAATAGATAAATAATAATAATTTGAGCCTCTCTTTTGCTTTTTAGAGCCTTTCCCGAGGCAACTTGGAAGGGAGTCTGAGGCTTCGGTCCTCAACATCCACGCTGTAAACTAGATTCGGACCTTTTTGATTACCTTAGGTTGACAATTTAAAGCAGTATGAGCAGAAGTTGTCAGTGTTAGCCACACATCAGAATCACCCGGGGAATTTTTAAAACTGAGACAGCCCTCGTCCCCTCCCCCCACAGACTAAGGAAATCCGACTCTTGGTAGTGTGTGTTTGTTTGTTCTGAGACAAAGTCTCACTCTGTCACCCCTGGGTAGAGTACCCTGGTGTTATCATGGCTCACAGCAACCTCAAACTACTGAGATCAAGCGATCCTCCTGCCTCAGCCTCCTGGAGCTAGGACTACAGGAGCGGCCCTGACACCCAGTTCATTTTTCTATTTTTAGTAGAGGCAGGATCTCACTGTTGCTCAGGCTGGTCTCCACCTCCTGACCTCAAGCAATCTACCTGCTTTGGTCTCCCAGAGTGCTGCGATTATAGATGTGAGCCACTATACCATGTAAGGAACCCTCAAATCCATTGATAGATTCAGTGCCAAAGCTTGGTAGTTTTTAAAGTCCTCACATGATTTCTAATTTAAGTTAGCTGAGTCACTGGTATAGGGATTTCACCATTGTTATCCTGTTAACAATGGTTAACAATTTAACCATTGTTATTTCTGGTACATTGGATGGGCCAGGAAATCCCATTTTTGTACCTTGATAAGGTTAGGCTATGTATTCAATGTGTTGTCATCAATCAGTTCTGTAGCCCTATGCTGACCATATCTTAGTGTCTCAAGCACCAACAGCCAGATTTGGGAAAAGGAGCCTACCAGTGAGGGAGACCTAGACAGGGGAAGGCAAGCCTCTTAGCTCTTTGCTCGCCATACTCAGGATACTGACAGGCCCGACATTTGGTATCATTTCTCCAGGGTTCCACATGCATGGGAAGCCTCTTAATTTTTTTTTTTTTGAGACAGAGTTTCACTCTGTCACCCTGGGTAGAGTGCTATGGCATCAGCCTAACTCACAGCAACCTCAAACTCCTGAGCTCGAGTGATCCTCCTGCCTCAGCCTCCCATGTAGCTGGGACTAAAGGCACTGGCCACATGCTGGGCTAATTTTTCTATTTTTAGTAGAGACAGGGGTCTCATCATGCTCTGGCTAGTCTTGAACTCCTGCAATGCTCAAGCAATCTTCCTGCCCCAGCCTCTTAAGAGTGCTAGGATTAGGGTGTGAGCCACCATGCCCAGCTTACATTGACTTTTTTTTTTTTTTTGAGACAAAGCCTCAAGCTGTCACCCTGGATAGGGTGCTGTGGTATCACAGCTCACAGCAACCTCCAATTCCTGGGCTCAAGCGAG
>CAUYON010021052.1:0-10448 GCA_963573935.1 Arctocebus calabarensis
GGAGGGGGGAGTATGGGTGGAGGGAGGGCAATTGGTGGGATCACACCTACGGTGCATCTTAGCACGGTACTGGGGAAACTTATTAAATGTAGAGTATCAATGTCTTTATGTAGTGATCAAGAAAATGCCATGAAGGCTATCTGTAACAGTACGATCAAAACATTTCTGAATTATATGAATCGTGCCCTATGATTGCACCAATGTACAGAATTATGATTCAATAAAATTATTAAAAAAAAATCTAATCAAGGCACCTCTGTTTTTGTCCTGTTTGAACAGGAGCATCTATAGATGTTACCCTATGCCTGTCCCACCATTGTACATTGGATGTGCTGGAGTAGTGACCTGTCTTCTGAGTTTTGTAGGATCAGAGATGGAGAAGAATTGTGCTTAGAAGCTGTTCTGAAGGGATCACAGCCAGAGGCCTCATCCATATGCGCACTTGATTTAAAAAATAATATTTTGAATTTTTGACTGATACAATAACGGGAAGAGATTTTCAAACCTTGGAAGTGGTGACTGTATTTTGCATGTGGGAGGGATATGAATTATTAGGACCAGAGGGCAGACTATAGCCAACTCCCCAGAGGGTGGTCTCCATGTTTACACCCATCATCTCCTCTTGAGTCTGGGTGCAACCTGTGACTTTCTTATAGCCTATAAAATACGGCAAAAATGATGGAACATCACACCTGTAACTATGTTTCAGGCAAAGATGATGGACTGGCATTCATGTGACTATGTTATGATATCTAAGACTCTATTTTAGCAGAATGGGGTGAGAGACTCTCCTTGTTAGATTTATAGAACAAACAGCCATGTTGGGCAATAAAAAGACTCCTCAGAAGGAGATGGAGGTGGTCAACTGATAGCGCCAAACTGGAATGAATTCTATCAACAACCTGAATAAAAAATTACCACAAACATAGCAGGTTTAAACATCACAGATGTAGTTTCTGTGGGTCAGAGGTCTGGCACACCATGGCTGGATTCTCCACTCAAGGTCCCACAAGACAAAAATTCAGATGTATTCAGGATTGATCTCTTAACTGGAGACTCTATGGAGGCTTCCAGCCTCATTCAATTTTTGGCCAAGAGCAATTCCTTAAAATTGCAGCTGACGCCCACATTTTCTTGCTGGTTGTAAACTGGGCTTTCTACTCTCAGCTTCTAAAGATTATCTGTATTTCTTGTCACAAAGCTCTTTCTATCTTCAAATCAGCAAGGTTGCATCAAATCTCTCCAATTTTTTGACTCTCTGCCACCAGTGGGAGAAAGATCTCTATTTTTTTTTTTTTATTGTTTTGTGGAGGTCTGATGCCTAATTTTTTTTTTTTATAATTTTATTGAATCAGAGTTCATGTGATTGTTTCAGGCCCCCCTACCTAAGCTCCATATATTAAGGTCAGCTATGCCATGTAGCACAGCATCATCATGGAAAGGATTTCTCATCGTCGTCACAGCTTCCTGGAATTAGAGTGAGACAGCTTTGTGAGTAGGGGGCATTATAGAAATTCATCCTACCACAACAACTTCAGAAAACAGAAAAAATGAATAGTTATTTTCTTTACAGAAAAAAAAAGAGAGGGTGGGGTTCTTTGGCAACGCCTGTATTTTGCATATGAACAATGCATGCCTTACCTATCCTTTTCACCTTAGTTGTTTAATTAAGTAAACAGTACAATTCAGAAATCCTTCTCTTCACTGTGCTCCAAATAATTATAATTTGCATCATTTATTTATACCAGCAAAATTTCTAGTTCATTAGGTTTGTCAGTAATAGACATGCTGCTCTTAACATCATGTTTTTTTTCCTCTAGCCTTCTGCTCAGATTAAAATATAACACTCTCTAAGGAGATTCAATTAGATGAGAGAGTTGTGTAAAATAATTGCTTTCTCTGTCTAAGTTTTAAGATAGTGTTCCAAATCGCAAATGATCTTCTTTTCAGTTTACTCGCCGAAGAAGTTCATTTTCCCAAATACTCTTCCTTTTACAGCAGATTCATTTCTATGGGCCTGTCTCTTTCAATCAGTCCCTAGTGATCATAGGATTAAAATCCTTCCCAAAGGGTTATGTGCCCAGAGGAAAGGCTCCTCATTCCTTGGCACAAAGATGCCATCCACTGGCTAAACTGCTCTCAATCTGCCCACAGCAGGCTTTCTTTCTTTTGTATTTTTTAAACTTATCCACGTGCACAAGGGGAACCCTGTTAAAAATAGTGGTAAGAACTAGTAACTACAGGCCCTTTTTCTATTTCAGGCACTGGAGTAAGTGCACTATTTAACAAACACATCCCTAGGAGTTAAGTGTTGTCTTTATCTATATTCTGCAGTTGGTGGAAATGAGGCTTAAAGAGTTTAAGTAATTTGACCAAGGTCACAAAACAAGCTCTTGGCAGAGGGAGGGCTTAAACTTACTGCATTTGATTCCAAAACATGCACTAGTACACATCTTGCTTTGCTCTCTGTTCATTTCCTTAGGGCGTACATTCTTAAGATTTAAATATATGTGTGCATATGTATTAATCTTAGAAAAATCTTCCATTCAATAAATGAAGAAACCAAGGCTCAGAGATTTAAAGTAACTTGGTCATATTTACGTTTGCTACTTAGTAGAAAAGCCACAAAGAAAACCAAGATTTCTTTTATACTATCCTGAGTAAAGTTAGAAGGAAGGGCAGAAGGGAGAAAGAAAAAAATAGGAAAATTACTAGTACTAGAAAACTGGAATTAAGATTGTGTACCTAACTGCATTAATATTTAACAAAATGATAAAATAGATAAAAGTCAGAAATTTAAAGTATATATAACTTTCTAATTATCACGCACAATGGAGTCCAATTAATGGAGTCACCTCCTGAACTTTTTAGCTTTTTAATTGTTACTAAAGGCAAATCATTTATCAAGCATCTTTTGTTAAACAGTTGCATCCCAAATAACAACACTGGACTAGGATAATAGGAAAAAGCATAAACTTAAATTCTAAGCTTCCAAACATAATATCCAAAAAGCAACACCTTCTCTTTGCAGCTCAGAATTGTTGAAAAGACACCCCCTACACTCGTGTACCTGAGAGGCCTCTGGTTATCACACATAATAGACGTGTGAACAAACTGCTGGGTAGCAGAAAATAATGGACTGTCTCACCCAAGCTTTACACTGAAATCTTTCTACTAAGATCTGAAATCAGGTCACGCACAAAGTAAAACCAGGAGAAAATGTATTTAATTATTTAATAAATAAGACCTATATATAATCCCCTATATATGCTACACACACCCATATAAAACTATGTATAGAGTATTTTCAGAATCACATATACTGTATTTTTAATAAAAGTAAAAAGTCCTTGGTATATTTAAAATACTTTAGATTTTTGTGTTTTTTTTATTTAATAGCTAATCTATTGTGACTGATTCAGTTGAATCAGAGAAATCAATTCACTATTTATGACTTGTGGTTTATAGCTGGGCTAGACATGGAAGCTACTAATTAAAACATCTTCCAGGGCACATATAATAGAAAGAACATCCAGAGAGAGCGAGTCAATGTTCCAACTTCTTCAGCCAATGAGTGGTAGAATCGGGATTGGAATTTAGGAACATCTGAGAATAAAGATGAAGTCAGTATGATTTTTAATATTCCATACCACAGTCTTTTCTGATGGAGATGCTTCCTTTATGAATTTTTAAAAATTTCAAATATTTGCAGAGTACCTATGTTTTCTGTATAATGCTGAAGTTGGGGCTTTTAGTGTGCCCTTTCACTAGAATAGTTTTCACTGCATCTGGTAGGTAAGATTTTGCCCCTCACCCTCTTCCACCCACCTTACTTCTTGGTTTCCAATGTCCTGTTCATCTTTTAGCGCCATGTGTGTCCATGATTTAGCTCTCACTTATTAGAGTATGTGTAGTGTTTGTTTTTTCATTCCTGAGATACTTCACACAGGGTACTGTTTACTAGTTTCATTTGAGATGCTTCAAAAAATATTATTTCATTCATTTTTAACTGAGTTTTACACTACATATATATTACATTTTTTAAATCTACTCATGAATTGATGGACACGTAGGTTGATTATACATCTTTGCAATTCCGAATCATGCTGCAATAAATGTTTGTGTGCAGGTGTCTTGTTGAGAGAATGACTTCTTTTTCTTTGGATAGATACTAACTAGTATCACTGCTGGATCAAATGGTAAGCCTACATTTCTTTCTTTGAGGAATCTCCACACTGCTTTTCACAGAGTTGTATTAATTTGCAGTCCCACCAAATGTGTATAAGCATTCCATTCTCTCTGAATCCCTGCCAGCATCTATGTTTTTTGACTTTTAATAAAGGCCATTCTGGCAGGGGCGAAGTGGTATCTTACTGTGGTTTTATTAATAATTTGCATTCCTTTGAATTAATGATATTGAGAATATTTTCATATGTTTGTTGCCATTTGTCCATCTCCTTTTGAAAAATGTCTGTTTGTGTCTTTTGCACAGTTTTAAATGGTGTTGTTTTTTATTCTTGATATATATTCTGGATATTTGCCCTTTGTTGGATGTATGGTTGCAAGTATTTTCTTCCATTTTACTGATTGTATGTTAACTCTGTTGATTATTTCCTTTTATGTGTAGAAGCTTTTTAATTTCAATCCCATTTAATTTTGTTATTGCTGCATTTGCCTTTGGGTTCTTAGTAATAAATTTATTGCCTAGGCTGATCTCTAGAAGACTTTTTCTTACATTTTCTTTTAGAATTTTTAAACTTTTATTTAAGCTTTTATCCATCTTAAATTAATTTTGTATATGCAAGAGATAGAGACCCTGTTTCATTCTTCTGCATATGCCTATCCAGTTTTCTGAGCACCATTTATTAATCGAGCTTCTTTTTCCTGGTATACGTTGTTTTCTGGTTGGTCAAAGATCAGTTCATCTAATAGGTAGATGGTTTTATTTCTGAGATTTCTACTCTGTTCCATTGATCTGTGTATCTACTTTTATACTAGGACCATGATACTGTGATTACTATACTTTAGTAGTATAATTTGAAATCAGATAATATGAAACCTCCTTATTTATTCTTTTTTGCTTAAAATTGCATTATCTATTTGGGTTCATTTTTTCCCAAATGAAGCATAAAATTACTTTTTCAAATCTGTGAAATATGACATTGGTACTTTGATGGGGATTATTCTGAATCTATAAATCACTTTTGGGAGTGTGGACATTTATTGGTATCAAATACCTACCAATCAATTAGCATGTGATGTTTTTCCATTTATTTGTGTTATCTTTACTTTTTTCCATCAATGTTCTGTGGTTCTTTTAGTAGAACTCTTTTCTAGGTGTTTTATTTTATTTTATTTTGGTAGTTCTTATAGGTGGTGCTGAGTGCCTGATTTGATGCTTTGCTTGATTGTTAATGTTTTGATGCTATGCTTGACTTTATATAGAAAAGCTAATGATTTGTATACATTTATTTTATAATCTGTAACTTTGCTAAATTTATTTATTGATTCTAGTGGTCTCTTGGGGGAATCTTTTAGGGTTTTCTAGATACAAGATCATATCATTGGTTAAGAAAGATCTTTCTTGATGCACATAAACTTTATGCCTAATTGCTATGTTGGTAGAAATGCTAACAATGTGCATCCTTGCCTTGGTCCAATTTTTAGAAGAAATATCTTCAACTTTTCCTCATGGATTATGATGTTGGCTATGAATCTGTCATATATGGCTTTTATAATTTTGAGGTATATTCCTTCTATGCCTAGTTTGTTGTAGGTTTTTACCATGAAAGAATGCTGGATTTTATCAAGGACTTTTATGGATCTAATGAGATGATCATATGGTTTTCGTTGTTTCTTTCTGTTTATGTGGTCAATCACATTTATTGGTTTGCTTATGTTAAACCATCCTTGCATTCTTTGGATGAAATCCACTTGGTTGTGGTGCATTATCTATTTGACCTGCTTTTGAATTCACTCTGTTAGTATCTCGTGAGACCTTTTTTTTTTTTTTTTGGTAGAGACAGAATCTCACTTTATTGCCCTCAGTTGAGTGCCATGGTGTCACATAGCTCACAGCAACCTCCAACTCCTAGGCTTAGGTGACTCTTGCTTCAGCCTCCCAAGTAGCTGGGACCACAACACGTGGCTATTTTTTTGTTGTTGTTGCAGTTTGGCTGGAGTTGGGTTTGAACCTGCCACCCTCTATATGTGGGGCTGGTGCCTTACTGACTGAGCCACAGGCACCACTCTGTGAGGACTTTTCCATCTATGTTTATAAGGGTAGTGTTCTGTGCTTTGCTTGTTGTGTCCATTCTTGGCTTTAGTGTCAAGGTGATATTGTTTACATAGAATGAGTTAGGGATTCCCTTCTTCTCAATGTTATGGAATAATTTCTGTAGGATAAGTACTGTTGTTCTTCATAAGTTTGGTAGAATTTGATTGTATGTCTGTTTGATCTTGGGTGTTTTAAATTTGTTGGTAAATTTTTTGTTATTGTTTCAATGTTGTTTATTTTTATTGACCTAGTCAGGATTTTTATTTCTTCCTTATTCAGGCTTAGGAGCTTGTGCATTTCCAGGAATTTATCCATTTCTTCTACATTTTTTAGTTTGTGTCCATAAATGTTTTCACAGTATTCATAGATATGTATTTAGTGTTTTTGTGGTGTTTGTTTTTGTTTGTTGGGAGGTTGTGTTTTCGGGGGGCAGAGCTAATACTTTGCATGAAATATCTTAACTTATATAACAGTGAAATTGCTTTCTCTTTTGTCTTGTGATTTTTTTGAGGTGAAATTTAAGTTTTTGTGTGAGTAGTACTATTATACCTATCTTGAATGTCTTGCTTGTACTGTATCACATCATACCTTTGTTTAATTCTTAATAAACTGTTCATTTGTTTAAAAAAAAATTCCTGTTTTTATTGTACCCCATAGATTTCAAAGTGTGTGTTTCCTTTGTTATTAATTCAATGAATCTTTTTATTTCATCTTAATTTTTTCATTGACACGAGGGTTGTCTGCCAGCAGGGTAATTTCTATGACTTTTAGAAAGTAGATTTGAGTATTTCTTGAAATTTATTTCTAATTTTATTTCAGTGTAGTCTGAGAAGATACATGGTATAATTTTTATTTTTTGAATTTCCTAGGCCTCATTTTGTGGCCTAAGATATGATCGGTCTTGAAAAATATCCCATGTGCTAATGAGAAGAATTATATTCATTAGTTTTTTGGTAAAATATTCTGTAGATGACTTCTAGGTCCTTTTTTTCTAGAATCTTATTTCAGTGTAGTGGTTTTTTTTAATTTACTTTTTATTAAATCATAACTGTATACATTTATGGGTTACAGTGTGAAGATTTGATATGTAATGTGGAATGCTTAAATCAAACTGATTACCGTAACTATCACCTCACTTATTTTATGTGGTAAGAAATTTATCATTTACTCTCAGTGGTTTTGAAGTGTACCATTGCATTGTGCAAGGCAACATCCCACCAAATGCCCTCCTTCCATTTGCTCTCCTCTCTCTCTCCTCTTCCCTCCATCTGGACTATAATTGTGTTTTATTATTTGAATGAATGTGTAAGTGATCATATATGGGTTTCCTAAAAGTATTGAGTACATAGGATGCTTTCTCCCACCATTCTTGACATATTTTACTAAGAAGAATATGTTCCAGCTCCATCCAGGTAAACAAAGATGTAAAGTCTCCTTCTTTTTATGACTGCATAGTATTCCATGGTATACATATACCACAATTTGTTAATCCATTCATAGGTTGATGGGCATTTGGGCTGCTGCCCTGATTTGGCAATTATGAATTGTGCTACAATAAACATTCTGATGAAAATGTCTTTGTTGTAAAATGATTTTTGTTCATCTGGGTAGATACCTAGTAATGGAATTGCAGGATCAAATGTTAGGTCAACTTTTAGTTCCTTGAAAATTCCTCATACTGCTTTCCAAAAAGGCTGTAATAGTTTGCAATCCCACCAGCAGGGTAGAAGTGGTTCCCTTCTCCCCACATCCATGCCAGCATCTGCAGTTTCAGGATTTTGTGATGTGATCTAATCTTACTAGAGTTAGGTGATATATCAAAGTGGCTTTTATCTGCATTTCTCTGATGATTAAAGATGATAAGCATTTTTTCTTGTGTTTGTTGGCCATTCACTAGTCATCTTCAGAGAAGTTTCTATTCAAGTTTCTTGCCCACACACAAAAAAGTCGTTTGTTCTTTTCTTATTAATTAATTTGAGTTCTCTGAGTATATTCTAGTTATCAGAACTTTGTTGTAATCATAACCTGCAAAAG
This sequence comes from Arctocebus calabarensis, assembly GCA_963573935.1. NCBI lineage: Eukaryota > Metazoa > Chordata > Mammalia > Primates > Lorisidae > Arctocebus > Arctocebus calabarensis. The sequence goes on from CAUYON010021052.1 coordinate 8,312, forward strand.
TATTCTCCCATTCTGAATGTCTGTCTTCTCACTTTCTCTGAGCTTTCTGTGCTCCAAAAAATATGGAGTTATTTGCTATTGTTCTAAACAAAATTAACTTAAAGTCTGTCTTTGCATACAATGTGTCTTCCACCACAATGTTCCACCTTTTCTTCTAAATCTGCATAAGCCTATTTTTAACTATTCCTCCAAACTCTTCTCAAACCCCTTTCAGAAGTCTTCACCTAACTCCTCAAGATGAATTAATTGCATTCTCTTCTTTTGTTGTAATGGAAATGGCCTGAAAAATATGGTAAAAATACTCTCTGTCTCCCCAACATTTGAGAACTGAAACCTGTATCCCTGCCTGCCTCAGGACAGTGGTTGAGAGAGACAGTGAATGTCTCTTGTTTTTTGTACCACACAAGATAGCACAAGGGAAACATCTGGGCAGAGGTCACAAGATCTTAGCTGAAGATGTGTTGGGCAGAGGTCACAAGATGCCGTAAGGTGAAGATGAAATTAATCCAGGTGGTGTTCACAAGACTGTTTTAAGGAAGATGGGATGAATCCAAATGAAGGTCATGAGATTGTCTTACCCAAGATGGAGTTATGGGATTGAAATCTTTAAAAGCTCTGTGCTTCCTGCTCAGAAGCAAGAATTTGGATTTGGAGACCATTGTCTGCCATTTGCCTCCTTTGTTGGCAAAGTAATAAACCTCTTTCCTTTTCCTCAGATCACTTGTACCTCTTTTTTGATGTGGCTTTAGGACACAAGTCAAACATTCAGTAATACTTTTTTCATAATAATGTTAGCAGATACCTTTATAACCTACTCTCTGTATGGGCAAAATTGTTCTTAGCATTTCATTTATATTCACCTGTTTATCCTTCTGAATAACCCTATGAAGTAGATAGTATTATCATCTCTCACTTTATAAGTGAGGGAACTGAAATGCAGAATAAATAAATAAGCCCAAGATCACATGAGGAAGCAAAGAAGTTGAGATTTCAATCCCAGGCAACCTGATTGCAGAATCCATGCTTTCAGGTACTATGTCCTGCCACTCCTTTCTCTGGGCATACTCCTATTAGGCTACATCTGTAATAGCGTTTAATCACTGGTTTTGTATGTACAAAAAAAGTTATAAACTAATGTTTTAATTGCAACTACCAGTATTTTCTTGAAAAGGCTGGTCTGTCAGGGTGGAGCAAGATGGCGGATGAGTAACAGCTTTCTTGCGGCTGGGCACAGTGAGACTGGGGAGAGAGGACTTCAGGCATCTCTGCCAGGCAGGATCTGCCCAGAAACTTCTCTTTGGGGACACAGGGAGACAGCGTGAGGCTCTGGACACACTGAGAAAGGCTAAAGCGACAGAGATTGGGCAAGTGTTTGTGTCTGTTTCTTTCAGTCTGAACCTGTCGTCAGCTGTGGGTGGGGCAACAGTGGGACTGCAGACTGGAAGGGCCTAGCCTGTGAGCCATTTGGGTTTCTTTTGGACTTGGCACTCGGTTGAACTGCCTTGGGAGAACTTGGGTAGGAGTGCGGGGGTTTTTGAGTGTTGCCTGGGGCCCCAGACTGGGCCACCAAGCCAGACGGAGCTGCCAGTGTTTGGTGGTGGGCTGTGTGGAGCCATTGTGGGAGAACTGCCCTGGCAAGCTCCACCCTCAGAGTCGCAGAACAGGCATTGGGCAGGAGCAAGTAATCTAGTGACTGAGCAGCCTAAAGGCGGGGACTGAGACGCCTTGCAGCCTTAGCCCTCACGGGCATAGGGTGAGACTGGTTTTGGCACACCTGGTAAGTGGATAGCCAATCAAGGAGTGATCCCAGCCACAGAGCTTTCCTGGGAAAGCTTCTGCTTAGCCCAAGTTAGCAATTTAAAGTGTCTTCTAAGCAGGCTGAGGAGGATTTAAGCTCTCCACCCTGCAGGGTTTGAGAAATCATTGGAAACGCAGGGTCACTCCCTACAAAGATCCAGTAACAACAGAGTGATTCTGCCAGGGTCTGATCTGGGAGAGACACCTCCCCAACTCTGAGGAAGGCCATAGGCAATAGTGAAAAATAATCATGAGGCAGAATCAACAGAAAAACTCTGGCAATATGAATAACCAGAGTAGATCAACTCCCCCAAGGAATGACAAGGTAGATGAAGCACAA
>CAUYON010021053.1:0-14959 GCA_963573935.1 Arctocebus calabarensis
GCACCCTATTAGGGGAAGGAGGTCTGGTTTTTAGAGGGTCTCTCCCGTGGGGTAGAGTGGGAGGACATCTGAACTCTGCTCACTTGTTTGTATGGAGGTATGGAGTATACTGCGAACCTCTCTCATGGGGGAGGGGACTCCAGTCCACTTGGTGATGTGCTCTGTACCTTTTTGTTTGTGTCCTCGGGGTCTCAGGTCACCCCAGCAGGGTTGATGTGCTCTCTTCTACCTTTTCTTTTGGCTCAGATCCAAACCATCGGCTTTCTTGCTGAGTTTCTGTCCTTTAACTCTCCTTCTGAACAGGAACCTCTGCGGAAGGCTGGCTACAGATCGCCATCTTGGCTCCTCCCCTCATGATTCTAAAATTTGTATAGAAATTCACAGGATCTAGAATAGCTAAGACAATTTTGAAAAAGAGCGAAGTTGGAGGATTCACACTTTCTGATTTACAAGGTATAGTGATCAAGCAGAGTGGTATTGGCATGGGGCTAAGCATGTAGACTAATTTAATCAAATTGAGAATCCAAAAATGAACCCTCTTATTTAAAGTCAATTCATGGTTAGTAAGAATGTCAAAACAATTCAGTGTGAAAATAATCATCTTTTCAACAAAATGATACTAAGACAATATGCAGAAGAATAAAATTGGATCCCTACCTCACATCATATGCAGAAATTAACTAAAAGTGAATCACATGGAACAGCTAAAACTATAAAACTCTTAGAAGAAAATAAGAGGGTAAATTTTTTTGATCTTGGATTGGACAATGGTTTTTTAGATGTGACCCCAAAGGCACAAGTAACAAGATTGTAAAGATAGAAAAACTGGACTTTGTTAAAATGAAAAACTTTTGTCTTCAAAGGATATCATCAAGAATGATAAGGGTATTCACCAAATATAAGGACACTTTTTCAAATTATATATCTGATAAGAGACTCACATATTGCATATATACATAGGAAAAAACTCTCACAACTCAGTAACAAAATGATAGCTAGCCCAATTTAAAATGGGCAAAAGATGTGAATGAACATTTTTCTAAAAGACTTACAATTTAATTAAAATGAGTAAAGTATCTTAATGAACATTTTTTCAAAAAGACAACTAACGCAGGAGATTCTCAATATTATTGGCCATTAGGGAAATACAAATCAAAACTACCATGATATACCTCTTCACTCCTACTAGGATGACTAGAATCACAAAGTCAGATAACAGTAAGTGTTGGATAGGTTATAAAAAAAATTAGACTCCCAGCTCGGTGCCTGTGGCTCAAGTGGCTAAGGCACCAGCCACATACACCTGAGATGGAAGGTTCCAATCCAAACAAAAATGATGGCTGCAACCAAAAAAATAGCCGGGTGTTGTGGTGGGTGCCTGTAGTCCCAGCTACTTGGGAGGTTCTCCAAGGCAGGAGAATCACTTGAGCACAGGAGTTGGAGTTTGCTGTGAGCTGTGATGCCATGGCACTCTACCCAGGGTGATAGCTTGAGGCTCTGTCTCAAGAACAAAAAAAAATTAGACTCCTAATACACTCCTGTCAGGAATAGAAAATGGTATATCCACTTTAAAGAGTATGACCATTCTTCAAATAGTTAAACACAGAGTTAATGTATCACCTAGAAATTCCTCTCCTAGGTACTTACTCTAGAAAAGAAAATATGTGTCCTCCTGAAAACTTCTATGCAAACATTCATAGCAACATTACTCATGGTAGCCAAAATGTGGAAATAACGCAAAGGTCCACTAATGGACCAATGGATAAATAGTATGTAATATATTCCTACAATCAAATATTATTCAGCCATAAAAAGTACTGATTCATGCTACTTCATGGGTGAACCATGAAAAAATTACACTATATGAAAGAAGTCAGTCATAAAAGACCACATATTATATGATTCTATTATATGATTTCATTCATATGAAATGTCCAGAACATGGAACTCTATAAAGACAGAATGTAGATCAATGGCTGCTTAGGGATGGGGGAGATAGGGGAGATTGGGAGGTGAGGGCTAAAGAATTTCTTTTTGGGTGATAAAAATGTTCAAAAATTGATGGGGTAATGGTTGTACAACTCTTAAATACACTAAAAACCATTGAACTGTACATTTTAAGTGGGAGAATTATATGGTATATGAGCTATATCTTAATAATTCTTTATTTTAAAAAGAAAGAAAAAAGGAAAGAAATACCACGTTGATGGAGGTAATCCACTCAATAGCTTCTAGTACTGACCCACAGATAGCCCCATAGGCACATGTCTAACAGCCTGCCTGAAGAGTTGGGGAAAGCCCCTCCCCTCCAGTGGAGAGATGGAGACCAGGGTCAGCTGTACATTTTTCAGGAACTTAGAGGAAGGCACTGCAAACCTGAGACCTGGGCAGAAGCCCAGCTTGTCCACGTCTAAGGACCATCTAAAACAGTGGTTATCAACCCATGGGTCGCAACCCCTTTGTAACAATGAAAATACATGGCGACATTAGGAAGGTTGAGAACCACTGCTCTAGAGAGTTCACCTAATTCTAGATGGCACATCGCATATAGCCAGTCTGAACTGCAGGGTCTACCTAGAGCCATGTCAAGAAGCTCTGTGAATGAGACAATGTCTAAACTCTACCAGAAAGTGTCAGATCTATCTATTAATAATGTCTTATGGGGAAAGAGAGTACCAGTACCTGAGCCATCCATCTGCCAACAGTGAGCCAGCTCACCCTCTCCTGGCAGAGATGGGAGAAACTAAGCCACAAAGAGGGGCAGTGAGGGACCCAGCGTCGGCCCAGTCTCAGCCTGGGCTCTGGCCTCAGCCATCTGGCCGTGTTGACTTCTTCATCTTCCCATTTCATGACTGTCCATCTTCCCATTTCATGACTGTCCTGCGTTTACTACTTAGCAAAGCTGGGTACATTACCGCCAGTGCCTGCATCTCCTAGAGCTGGGGCCTGTGCTCTGTCCACTGAAGAGTCTGTGCTCTTACCCACCCATGTTGTGGTCAGGCCCTGAGGAGCCTCTGACCTTTAATTTGTGTCAGACTCTTCTCCAAACCTTTTCTCACAGAAGTCCTCAACCACCATGGGAGAAAAGTATTGTTATTTCCAAGTTACAGATGGCAGCACTGAGGCTCCCAGACATCTGGAACCTGGCTAAGGTGGCACCATGGCAGAATCAGGGTTCTGCATCAGGTCTGTTGGACTCTGCCCACACTCATCCAAAGAGCCACAAAAAGGATGACTTCTCTTTCCCTCTCTTCAGTCCCAGCACAAACACAAACAATCTCTGAAGGAAAGAAAACTTGGAATGAAAACCCTGAATCCCCTCCAGTTTGCTCTTACCCTTGATCCCTGCATGCTCTATCATCCTCACCCATGACCACCCCTCATCCTCCAGCAGGGGCTCCATTCTGCACCCACCTCCAGCCATGGCCACATTCCTTTCCTTCCCATCAGTTAATGATCTAGAAAAAAAAAAATCACTCATGCCATCATCTATGCTCCTTCACTGTCCTCTCATTTCTCAAGTCTGCAATGGGATCTCATGCAGACCCAACTCTTTGAAAATTTCCATCCAGATTTTCATCCGTGACAGACGACCCATCCTCCTTCTTGAAACTCACCATCCCCTTGATCGCTTTAGCACATACTTTTCATGCTCCACAACACTTCCCCTTGTCTGCCTGATTTCAGTGCAGCTGAGGAAGAAAGTTTTGTACCTGCTGCCAGTGATGCACTTCAAGTGTGCTGAGGTCAGTCTCCCCTCTTCCTCAGAGTGTCCCCCAAAGCCAGTCTGATACTTTAATCAGACCCTTCAGCTCCAACCAGGCATGGCTAAAACAGACAGGAGTTAATGCCCCAGGGGCAACCATCAACAATGGCAGATGGGAGCTGGTGGTTCAACACTCTATCCTTGGGAGAGAGAGTTCTAAGATACATATTTTTTTCTCAGGTATATTTTCCACAGGTCTCTAGAAGGTCCCAGGAGACTTGAGCCCAGTTGCCTATAGCAGTTATGCATTCTTTGTAGGCCTTCTCCCTCTCTCTTCCTTCTCCTTTACTCAAGCTCTTGGGATCGCCTTGCAAATAAACTACCTGCAGGCTCTGCTCTGCAGGGAGCCAGCATGGTCCCCGTTGTCTTCCTTCCCCTCCTGACCCATTCATTCCTGACTCTTCCTGGGATGTAAAGGTGAGCCCTTTGTTGTTGATAAGCCTTGCCCTGTACCCATCCCTGCACCGACCTGGGTCACACACACTCTGTGCATGGCATTGCCTCCTTCTGTGTGGCACTTCCTACCCACAGCATCATGCCCTCTGTCCCTCAGCCATAGGGTGAGCCCCTGCCCACCTTGAAACAGGCAAACCACACACAAATCCTCCACCAAGCCTTTCCCAACACTCCCCCACCAACAACAACCCCACTGCACAGCTGGATACGGGTGAAGGGGATTCAATAGGCTGCCTGGCAAGGCCCTTCCATTTGGTTCTTTGTTTCATCTCACTATAATGTAATCTCATGGGAACAATGGCTGTAGTTTTTTAACTTCATGTCCCCAGTGGTAACTTCTTGGCTATCTTCTTCTTTGGACTATCTTGGCGCATGGTCCAAATTAAATAAATGTTTGTGGATAAAAGAATAAGCCTTCATGATACTTTAATCAGACTCAAAGCAAACTTGTCTGCTCCTCCTCCTTCACATGTCCCTCCCTACCCCAGCAGAATTTGGATGACATTTAGGTCCTCAGGTACATGGCTTTCCCTTCGGCAGGCAGATGGGAACTGAGCTCCTTCCTGCAAGCACAGTGGTCTTCAATGTCTACCAAGGATAGGTTCCAGAACCCACTGTGGAAATCCAAATCCAGGGATGCTTGAGTTCCTTATATAGAATGGCATTGTATTTGCTCCTAACCTACATACATCCTTCCATGAACTTCAAACCATCTCTAGATTACTGATACTAATACAAAGTCTGCAAATCACTTCATTTGCGTGGATTCAACTGAGTACTTAATGTGCAGCAAATTCAAGTTGTGTTTTTTATGAAATTTTTTTCTGAGTACTTTCAAACTTTGCTTGGTGGAATTTACCTATGCAAAGGGCCAACAACTCTACTGCAATTCCAGCGTCACTAGGCCTTAGTTAAACTTGTAAACATCCCAGATCTCGTTAAGGGACAGAAAGCCAAAAGGGAGCCTTGAGAACACCTGCCTTCTGTCCCTGTCCTGGGTCAGCACATTGAGAAATGCAGCTCTACATACATACACCTTCTTCTGACATTGTCTAGATTAGCCCTGGAGAAGGCCACCCCACCTGATGGCATCTGTGGCTTATGATGCCAGGAAGGATCCAGGCATGAGCACAGATCAGTCAAAGTGGAATGGACCTGTGTCCGGGTGGAGTAGGGAATCTCCCAACTCAGCGAGCACTTGCTCGTTACCTTCTCCTTGCCAGGTCCCTGTCCTCAGGAATTCAATCTAGTGGGAAAATACACCTAAGCCCAGTCCCTGACTCCTGGACCCAAAGTTCCAGTTGAGAATCACAATAGCAAATAAGATCAACTAACATGTATTGAGGGCTTACTCAATATGCCAAGGTTTGCTGAGTATTTTGAAAGCATTAAATTATGTACTCCTCACAATAACTTTGGGGTGGCATGCCAGAGCCAGTGTGTACCAGCCACCAGTTGTTAAACTTTCAGGAATTTTACAAGCTAGGTGTTAAATAAAGCAATGATTTAAAAAAATTAAATTACATAAACTCACAATTAAAGAAATTACGCTGAAAACAAAAGTAATAAATGCTCAAAGCTCATCACTTTGCAATTACCTTTCTGCCTTTCATCGTCCTCTGTGCTTTTGAAGTTACACCCATCTAGCGTATCAGGGACACCACCCAGGGGTGGCTACCAAACATCTCCTCCCAAATCTGTTTGGTGACATCACAGTGGAAATCCACAAAGCCCACCAATCAGGGATTTATTTATTTATTGTTTACCTTTCTAGACTTAAGAAAATATTAATGGAGAAAATGTTAATTATACTAACAGAACTTAAAAGTGCGCCTGTGTCTATAGCTACATTCAGAAACTATCACCTGACTTAGCAAACCCACTCATGCCTTTGACAAATGAGTGTCAAGTTCGAACACACGTTTTCATTGTTTCACGTTCACCTTATTCATTAAGGTGTATAAAAATACCAACCAATTCTTAGGTTGGAACTACTCCCAAGAGGCAGTTGTTAAACATTTGCCACACACATTGCTCTGAGCTGGGTGCTATCCACAGGCCCCATTTACAGAGAAAGAAACTGGTTAGGGAGGGCTGTGTTCCCACCTGGCAGTTCAACCCCAGAGTCCGAGGTCTTAACACACAAAGGGGGGAGTATACCGCTCACCCCCACTTCTCCCAGGCCCTCTTGGGCTGTCTCAGGGAAAGCCAGCTTCTGGTGCATTCTATCTCATCCTCTACCCTCCACATGAGGAGCTTATCTCTGCCCCGGAGGGAGGAGTGCAGGACAGACACAGAGATGTGGCAGCCAGGCCAGGCCAAGGGCAGCGGGGGTGTCTTCAGAGGTAGAAGGGAAAGCGAAGCCACGCTGGGCTGCACTGGGCCTGGCTGAGATAGTGCCTCCCAGGGCAAAACCAGGACCTGGGTTCAGAAGCGTGGATTACATCTAGAGCAGTGGTTCTCAACCTGTGGGTCACAACCCACAGGAACTGTATTAAAGGGCCGCAGCATTAGAAAGGTTGAGAACCACTGGTCTAGAGGCTACAAAGCAAAAGGTGGGAAGTGGGGCTCCTGAAGTTCCCAGAGCAGAGGCCAAGGCCTTCAGTCACTTTTGAAGGGACCGTGGGCTCAGACCAGAGCTAGGAGGTTGCTAAATTGCCAGCCAGACTCAGAAACTCTCCTACTTCCTGCAAGACAGGCCATTTCAGGTTACTGGATGTGCCCTCACCAAGGAGCACCCTCCTCTAAGGCCCAAGAACAGACAAAGATAAAAAGAGCAGATTGGGGGACATTTCAGGGGTGAGAAAAGTTGGTCTTGGCTCATTCTCATGGTGACAATGAAGCCAGACTCCCCAGAACCTCTGAGGTCTTCCCTGCACAGCTGTTTCTTTTCTAGACTCTCCTCCAAAATGCATGGGACCCTTCCAGCCTGATAAATCCTCCCACTGTCTCCAGATGAGCAGGGCCCTCTCCTACCTCTGAGCCCTTGCACAGGTTGAGTTCCTTGGCTGGGAAAGTCAGGGAGGGCTTCAGGAAGGAGGTGATGTCTACATGGACAGGGAAGAGGCCCCCACACCTTAGCTCACTCCTTCTGTATTGATGCACACAGCCCTACCGCCGGTTATACGTGCCTTCCTGGAGGATGCAGAGTCTGTCTGGTGCCCAGTAGGGGCTCCAGTAAATGTGCAGGCTCCATAGCTTGGGCAGGTTGCCCGGCTTTGAGTCCTGCAGTCATGCTAGCTGTGAGCCACATGCAGTTGCTGATACAGAGCTATGTTTGACCTATAAAACTAGCAATTTCGTATGTTCCAACCTAACAGCCTCTCCGTGACTCTGCAATTGGGGTTAATAGCAGTACCACTCTCACAGGACTGTTGTGGAGATTAAAGGAATTAACACCTGTGTGAACACCTGGGCTGATGCCTGGCGCACAACAAGTAGGTGAACAGCAGCTGATCCTGGCATGGCACCTACTATGTTCCAGGCACATCATGCCACCTGGTCGACTCTGTATGGGCCCTGCCAGCCTCTCTGTGCAACAAGTCCTATTCTTATGCCCACTTCACAAAGAAGGAAGCTGAGCCACAGAGGAGTAGAAACTCACTTGTGTTTCGCAGCAGGTACAAGGGGAGCCAGGATTTGAACCCAGCAGTCTGTGCTGTTTCACACCATAGTGCAACCTCTCTGATCGGGTCAACCTGAGCTGTTATTTCTCACTACCAAGGATAGTTCCCCTGGATGAGTGGGTGTTGAGACAGCCAGGCGTGGGTTTCTTATAGGATGGGGGTTTTAGAGCTTGCACAGATGTAGGTGCGTTGGGCAAGGCGAGTTCAGGGGAGGACCAGAGAAAGGTGTCAACAGCCCGAAGCATGGGCCTAGGTGGGCAGGTAGGTAAAAAGGGCAGGGGGTGTTTTGGAGGCTGCTGCCTCTGAGCACCTGTAGTCCAGCACTTGGAGGTGGGCAAGGCTCTGAAGCCCACTGGGTGCTTCTGCATCTGGCATCGTGTCTAACTGCCATGGCCTCCGGAGAATGATGGATTCTTCTCTGCTTCCATTTCACCAGCCTCATGCAGTCCCTCCCACGGATGACCCTAACTCAGAACCCTGCAGAGACGAGGTTGTGGGAGATGAAGGGACAGCCTTGGCCAAACCTGCAGAAACCAATCCACCACCAAACCCACGGTGCCCGGGGGTAGTGTCACCCAGTGAATACGGGGAGGGATGCCTCTCATTTCCTTCTCCTTCTGTCTGCAGAAACTCACCCTCTAGGGGAGAGCCCATTCCTCAGTGTGGCATCCAAGACCCTGACTATGGGGCATGTGCCTCCCAGTCCCTCCCCCAGCAGTCCCCACCCCCCTGGCTCCTGCCATCCCACAAGCACTTGATGCCCCTCCTGACTGCAGACTTCATGTGGACTCTTCTCTCAGCCAGAAATATATTTGCATGCATCTTCTTCTCTGCTGGTGTGGACCCTTCATGTTACGCATCCCATTCTGCCTCCTGCCAGGCTTCTATTTAGTCCTGGTGTCACCACTCATTCTGTTCCCCACAAACTCAGTGGCTCAAGGGAGCAAGTCTTGTCATCCTCAAGGGTGCCTCCTGTTAGCCTAAGCCAATCTGCTCAGGAGTGCCGTGGCCACTTATTAGTCCAAGGGCTGGTTCTTCTCTCTTCTCCAAAATTGCCTGATCCAATTATAATCCCTGCTTGGGATGGTGATGCTTCTTTCTCCCACGAGACAAGAATAAGGACACACACAGCCCCTAATGCTGCTGACAGCCATCTTTTATCTATAGAATGAAATCAATGTTGTGGATGACAGAGTGGAGAGAAGAAGAGCCTGAGTCCCACGTGGCATCATATAGAGTTGCTGAATCAGCCAGCCCTGGAGCCTGCCCTAGCTCTGTTAGAGATTTGTTTTTCTGTCACCTGTAATGAATTCTGAAAGCAACCTGGCAGGTACACTGACATCTGTACCAGGTACACACCTGTCTTTCCCTCTGGAGCCAATGAAAATGTCATCCCTTTATGAGTTCCTCCCTCACATGCCCATCCATGGTGCCCTGAATCTTTGACTATTCCAGCACTTTGGTCTATTCTTTGTTCCTGTCCCTGGAGTGTCACCCCCCCCCCACCATGAATTACTGAGCTCTTAGAAAGCAAATCATCTCACAGAGACAAAGGCAAGATAAGTGTATCCATTGAATCTCACTCGTCCCACATTTATTCATCAAACATGTGCTGAGTGCTTCTAAGACAGGGAGTACACAGACAGGATGAATTTTGTGTACACATGTGTGCAAGGGCTAGGGGTGGAGTCATGTAGGAGTGAGAGAGATTGCAGGGCCGGGTGAGGCACCAGCAGAGTGGGTGTGGCTCTGTGGTAGGTGGCCTTGGGCTTTGGAACTTGACCTTCCTTCTATATGATTTCCTCCAACAGAGGGGGCTTAGGGGAGGATTGAGAAGCCTTCAGCTGGAGAGCAGAGAGCTGAGGCCAGATTGCTAGTACTCATCTGGAAGAGAGGCTGCATCCTCCTCCACAGCTTTGAAAAAGTACATTCATTCATTCAGCTCCCATTACAAAGTGCCTCCTGTGTATTGGGCACTAAACTTGACACTTGGGATTAATCCATGAAGGAAGAATAAATGGGCCTTGTTCTGGCTCAAAGGCCAGAAGTCCTTTCCCAAATACCTGGAGATATTCATGTTCACCCTCCAAGGTGAAGATATAAGATGTTACAATCAGCTTTTGGGGTCATGAGTCTAACCCTGGACATAAGCAGGCTGATGATATTTGGCGAGGAGGTGTCCCTTGAAATCCTTGAGAGGCAGTGATCAGTTTGTACACTGATCCCTTCCAGATGGGTCCTGTCTGCACCCTGAATCTCTGAATATAGCCTCCTTTCTCCACATCCTTTACCCAGTGCCCTTGCAGCTGTGAGCAGCTCAACAGGACTCTATAAATATCTCATGCATGTATGAATGGCAAATGCTTGCACACGGGCCATGGGTCAGTCAATATTCTTGTTGCTAGTGACAGAAACCCAACTTGACTTAGTTAAGGCCAAAATGGGAATGTATTTACTTACAGAGTCCAAAAGGGGGTTATATGATCAAACTAGGAAAGGCAGGAAGCAGCTGGGCCTGAGGACAGCAGTAACTAGAAGGAAACTAACAGTAACTAGAAGCACTTTCTCTTTCTTGGGCTTTGAGACTTGACCCTCCTTCTATGTTTTTCTCTCTGCACAGGGCTCCATCCTTTCTCTCCCTGCAGCCAGCTCCTCAACATGGCATGAAACATGGCAGCTGAGTGCACTAGGCTGTCACCCATCCAGAGTCTGCACTGTGGAGAGAGCCCACAGGCTCCTTTTCAGCTTTAGCTTGAAAAATTGCTGGCAAAGGATTTGCTAAGGACAGGTCCAGCTTGGATGCAATGCTCAGTCCTGAGCCAGTCATCTGTGGGCTGATGGGAAAAGGCACTGGGATTGTCTCTATATTTGGGCCACATGTCCACCTCCAGACCAATCAGCCAAGGCAGAGAAGTGGGGTCCTCTATAAACATGGCAGCATATATATGGGAGTCTGGTGGTAGGAGCAAGGAGAATAGAAACTTCTAGAGAGAGGATGTTTAGAAGAGGAGGATGTCCAGATGAAGTAAGCAGTTACTGGTCCTTGACACAACTGTAGTCTGGAAGTTGAACCAGAATAAACATTTTTAGGAAGTCACCTGCAAAATTCACCTTTCCATATTCCTAACTATTCAATATCTGATAACTGAATTAGCTGGTTATATCAAATCCAGCCTTCAACCTAGAGCCAAAGGAACTAAGTTTAAAACACTTGCCACTTACTAGTTAGGGCAAGCCACTTAACTTCTCTCCACCTTGGATTCCTCATTTGTGCAGGTCTAAATGGGTCATGGACATGAACATCCAGCTTCATACTGACAGATGCCTCCCCATACTGACAAAACTCCTCAATCCAAACATCAGCTGCAGGTCAGACAAGTGGATTCCAGAGCTCCTAGTACACACAGTTTAGTTCCTTACAACCGTATCTATCAGCCCAAGATATCTGAAAGCCATCTGCTCATTCCTCATCTGGGACATTTTCCTTCTAAATGTCCTCTCTCTTCTCTAAGTTTCCATGCTTCCTGTCGCACCACTGGACTCCTACAGATGTGGCCATGTTTTCAGAGGACTCACTTCTCTGGTCCTGGTTGGTTGCTTGGTGAGGCAGGAATGGAAGGTGAGTGTGACCCAGCCTTCACTTGACATCAGGCCAGTGTGTACACTGGAAAGGGTCCCTTTCCCTGTAGTGACCAAGCTGCCTCAAATGGGGACACGACCTCCTATTTGCTACTTGTGTGGCTACCTAAATAGTCCCATGTCACTCCTCCTTCCCCAGGACAACAGCCCCGACAGCTACCAGCTCTACCTGGACCCCAGGCCCTTGAACATCAGGGACCAGACTTGACCCTCAGCCCTCCCTCCCTCAATCACTCCTTTCTTCCCAACCCATTCACTCCTCTCCCCTTCACACACCCCCATCCTGCGATTCCTTGGGCACCTGGTTGCCCCCCCCGTCCTCAGGGAAGCTAGCCTCAGTATCCTCTCACTGACTTCTGAGCCCTCAGCCACTGCACCCTCAATATGTGCTTAATTAAAGCCTACACAGCGTGACACTGCCTTATATTCCTTACCCGAGTTTTCATGCACACTCACCGCAACTCCTGCTCTCCTGAAGTTTAAAATCAAACAGGGAAGGTAAGTTTCTTTCTACTGAATCCTTTTTTCTCACCTTTTCCTTTAGTAGTTAGTGTGAGTTGACCTCAGCATGGACTCTTTGAGAAGTTATACAGAATGAACACAGGCTCACAGGCAAAATTCAGGAAAATAAGAAAATAATATTTGGAAAATATGTGCCAGATACAGAGATTGCCCTGCTTTAGAAATGGGCAATACATGGGACACAGGCTGCTAAAGGTTCCCATCACGTTTTAGACATCATCAGCTGATCAGGAGAGTGCGTGCAGTGAGAAAAAGATGAGCCAGTCAGGCTGGGGCCGAGATGACACAGCTGGTCTGGTCAGTTTAGGTCCTAGGTGACCTTCACCTCCTGTCTCCCGTTCTTATTATTTTGTAAATTTAGCTCCCACCCTAAAGTTGCCTATTTTGAGTAGTTTGAAAGGATTGATTTAGATTAACTTTTGAATTGGAAATGGTGTAATAGGTCACTGAGTTATGCTGAATATAGTTTATTATAGTTTAAAATAAGGGTTAATATGGTCTTTGCTTTGAACTTTTACACATTAAAAAACTGGTTTTGGAAATGGAAGGGCAGAACAGTCTTGGAGAGGCTACTCTCACTGTTCTCCAAAATTGCTGGCCTTCTGATAATAAAGCTTGGTGGACCTATCCCCCACCTGTGGCTGGACAGTGACAGGCGGCCAGACTCCTTTGTCTGGGAACTGTCACAGCAATCTCATCCAGGGAACTTGGACCCAGCCTCAGATCTGCAGCAAGGCATTCCAAGTAGGCAAAACCAATCCACTGCAGTTGGCAAATAAAGTAAAACTCGTTTGCATTTGCCAGCTGTGGCATAATAGAAAAAATACATTTATTCTTTGTCCCTTATTCCTGGTATAGAGCTTCAAAACTACAAGAATTTACCAAGTGATAAGAGTGTCTTTTGTTACTCTTAATGCTTTATGCTAATGAGGTGATTCATGCTGGGCCCTTAGATAGTTTCAAGGGAGAGGCTGGCCACACCAAAAAGACCAAGCATGTGATTAAAGGGCTGGGACTTTCACTACCCCACCAACCTCCCAACCTCTGGGAGGGAAGGGGAGCTGGAGATGGAATTCAGTCACATGGCTGGTGGTTTCATCAAGTATGCCATGTATGGAAACTCCAGATAAAAACTGTGCAAGGCTTGAGTAGCTTCCTGGTTGGTGAACACTGGGAGAGGTTAGGAAGTTCTGCTTCTCCAATCCCCACCCCAAGACCTTGCCCTGTGGAGCTCTTCATCTGTCTGCTCACTGCTACCCTTTATAATAAAACAATGGTCATAAGTATAGCATTTTCCTGAATCCTGTGGTCATTCTAGCAAATTTTCAAACCTGGATAGGGATCAATGGAACCCCCAAATTTGTTTTTGGCTGGGCAGAATTGGACAGAAGTGGGGCCTGGTCCCTTAACATGTGGGGTCTGCCCTGGGAAGTCAGTATCAGAGTTGATAAATTGCAGGACATCCTATTGGTTTTATACACTGCTATCAGATGTACCTCTAAAGACAAAGCAGAATGCCTGCATGGACCTGGGGCAGAAGTCAGCAACTATGGCCAAGTGCAGCCTACCACCTGTTCTTATACATAAAGTTTTATTGAAATATACCCATTCCCTTACATGCTATCTGAGGCTGCTTTCCAATTACAATATCAGAGTAAAGTCATTGCAGCAGAGACAGTATGGTGCTGAGAGAAGATACCTGGAAAAAGTAAGGTCTAAGACAGGGGTCCTCAAACTACGGCCCGCCGAGGACATTTATCCGGCCCACCAAGTGTTTTTGTCTCCATTGCCTGTCCTGTTTAGCAGCAGACTCATCCTGGGGCCTCAAAATCCATTAGCAAAAAAACCATTGATTGCATTCCCAAACAAAACATGTGGATTCACTGGAAAAGCTGCAAAAGGAATTCCAATTTAGATTTAAAGAGCTTTATCTCAATAAACAGGACATACAGCTTTTCCATAACCCATTTTCTATTGACATTGAAAATGTGAAGGTCAGTCTCTGAAGTCGCCACCCCAGCCACCCCTCTGCCAGCTGCTCCAGCGCCACCTCGGGCCAGCGTCTCCAGCAGGTGGGAGCTAGGTGCTAACGGGTATGGCAGGGGCGGCCGAGCGCTCCTGTGCTCTGGCTCCAGGTCCGGCTCCGAGCCAGTGGTGGCTTTTCCGCTTCTCCATGGGGCTGGCCTGCGGCTCCCCGAAGCTCTAAGAACATTTCCACTTTTGCTCAGAGGACACACACAGTGGGATTCAGAATTCCTGGAGAATTGCCTTTGTGAGAAGCTGGAAGTATTTCTTTAAATTCTTTCTCTTAGTTTTTCAAAGAAACATCAAGAAACCATGAACAACATTAGTAATGAAGAGTTTGACTGCCACTTGCTTGATGAAGGTTTTACTGCCAAGGACATTCTGGACCAAAAAATCAATGAAGTTTCCTCTTCTGATGATATGGATGCCTTCTATCTAGTAGACCTCAGAGATGTTCTGAAGAAACACCGAAGATGGCTAAAAGCTCTGCCTCGTGTCACTCCCTTTTATGCAGTCTAATGATAGTAGAGTCATTGTGAAGACCCTCGCTGCCATTGGGATAGGATTTGACTATGCTAGCGAGGCTGAATACAATTGGTGCAAAGTCTCAGGGTCTCTACAGAGAGAATTATCTATGCTAATCCTTGTAAACAAGTGTCTACAAGGATTATTATTATGCTGCCCATAATGGGGTCCAGACTTTTGACAGTGAAGTTAAGTTGATGAACGTTGCCAGAGCACATCCAAAGGTCAAGTTGGTTTTGCGGATTGCCACTGATGATTCCAAAGCAGTCTGTCGACTCAGTGTTAAATTTGGTGCCACCCTCAAAACCAGAAGACTTCTTTTGGAACGGGCAAAAGAGCTAAATATTGGTGTCAGCTTCCACGCAGTAAGTGGCTGTACGGATCCTGACACCTTCATGCA